>JACXIM010000115.1:25436-47880 GCA_014737505.1 Bombus sibiricus | reverse complement strand
TTTCCATTAACCCCTTAACCAACGATTTACGTTCGAGAATTTTGGGCCGAGAACGTAAACAAGCTCGCGCAGCCTTCGAGCCATTCGCACGACTTGTGTAGTACGTACCACGAGCGATGCCCGCAATATTTACGTTTGGCCCGATCATCGTAGTACGGGTTATGCCCGTAGTTGTAGGTTAAGGGGTTAACTTACTTTATTCTTTCCGAAAATTCACTCGTGCGGTCTACAGTTGAATTCTGGGTCCATAACCTGTTAAAATTATAGTGTTGCCACGGTATATTAATGGAAAAACGTGTAATTGCTATTAAATGCTAATTTATGCTTGAAATTCTACTACTTCTGCATTTCACATGCTCTATATTCACTCACTCGCCATTTCATATATGTTACTGAAGATTCGGAGCATATACCGCTGATACCGCACATCCTCCTTCAGACACTTTTACACATCGCATAACATCGATGTAAGATTCCCTGTTTTTCAATTCGTTATAGGCCGTTGAATCCGTGTTTTTAGCGGATACAACAGAGCACTAGAAAAATATGCGATATCATTGAAAAAACTCAAGGTCACACTGATATTTCTGAAATTTAGTTCATAAAAACATCAGAATATATACTCCTGATCAGTTCTTTCGAATGCAATAAATTGCATTTCAAATATCTTCTGAATAAATCAACAGATAATGAATTATTTCGAAGTGGTAGATTTTATTAATTGATCGTATATATTGATTTACAGGAAACGACTTGGAAGTTATATTATAATATTCGTTTAAAGCATTTCAAGCTATTTGAATGATAATACAGATGAAATAATTCTTATACAAAAAAGAAATGTAGTATTTAATTTTTATACTGTTTTCTTCTTTTTAAATAGTGTTTTGACACGCATTAGTATTTCAAAAATCTTTGAAACGAAATATGTTTACATTAATAGGAGCATTTCTATAGTGTAGATGTTATGTGTGTAGGGGATAGTTAGTACGTGAAGTTTAAAGGACGAGATTGTTCGTTGTTGAAACCGTCCAATATATTGTAAATAATAAATTAATGTACAGCCTGTATGCTTGAGTCGTTAGTACAAAGTATAAATCGCAAAATAAAATCGCGGATAAATACTCGTAAATGCTCGTCGCGTAACTCGGTAGATACTCGAAGATATTGTAGATACTGTTAGATACAATTAGATACTCGTGATACTCGGAGATACTCTGTGTCGCTCGCGATCGCGTCCGTTTATTTATCCTGGTCGGGGGAGAGTCGGAAAATTCAGATTCGTCTTCATTCGACGGTTGCATGTAACGGCGACATTGTTTTGCCGGGAGTTTATTTGTTCTTACATTACTTGTATTCTAACGCCCTTAATACTCAGAGGCAAAACAACAACATCATAACATGCATAACATCGATATTTAATTAAAACACAAGCCAACTGCTAATGATTGCGCATATAATTGCGTTTGCAAATTTACTTTGCAAACGAGCTGTTTTGTAACAAAATTGTACACATACTCAGTTCGCGAAACAAACCATCGTCGGGGAATTATTTTTCCTTTAGTATGGATTATCCTGAGTTTTTTTTTTAAATAATGGATATATAGAAATTTAAGATATAAAATTATAGGATATTCTTCATTTATTAATTTACCGATTTATTTTTCCTTATTCATTTGCAGATATCTGGGTTGAAAAAAGGGAAGCCCTGTAATTTTGGTACAATGAATACGAAACTTAATGAAAACGAGATAAATGAAAAAAAACGTAATGTGAATTCCATCGAGGAATTTTACGCCGCAACTGGAATTCTTATGACTGGTGCGACGGGTTTCGTAGGCAAAGGTCTGCTCGAAAAACTGATACGCACGTGTTCACATATCGCTGCTATTTTTATATTGATCCGTCCGAAACGTAACCAAACGATACAACAACGATTTAAGAAGATAATAGATGATCCGGTTCGTAAATAATATTCTACTCCCTTTTTGGAATTTCATTATATGTCTCGAATTAATGAACAATTGCCAAGAAACAAATGAATTATCTTCGTAAGTTCATGTGAGTCGATTAATGCAAATATGGTGTATTTCAATTCTTGCCTATTTGGTTCAACACCGCGACTTGAAACAGTATCTTCCATTCTATTTTGAGGACGATTGGTGTCAGTATATTGTCACGACCGGCTCACTTTAAAATCGGAGATAATGATGTGGCGGCACTCGGCACTCGGCTACAATGTATATCGCCGAAGCGAAGTGTCTAATGAACCATCAATATCCCAACGGTTCTTCCGCCGAATGTTCGAGAAGAAGACGTACGTGGCAACAGTCGCGGACGCCTAACAAACTCAAGGATAGTGGGGATATTGAGGGGTGACAAAAGACAAATAACCGAATTCGATCGGAAGTCGAGTTGTAAGAGTCAGTCTTAAAGAATCACGCATAGAGCTCGGAAGTAAATTGTAAACCCAGTGTTAGAAAAAAAATAAAGTTTCTTTTTTTTCATCTTAAATTTCTTTTTTATTTTATTTGTCATTTTACGTGACAATATATTCGCTAATTTTTCGGTGGATAGCAGAGTAGCTAAGAATGGGCCATTCGGTTCCCTACAGAATTTTTATTTTATCATTCATTAACTGATAATCAACTTCTTGACTGCGAACATTTTTGTACTAAACGGCTCATTCTCTGCAAGAATATGACATAAATAACAGTGAACTTTTAGGTGAATATCGAACACATCAACAAACGCGGTTAACATCATCACTTTTGCGTAATACTGTCGCAATATTAAAATACTGGAAAGCGTACATATATTAAAGATGTTGAATTATTATTTCTGCTAAATATTATGCCATTGATTGAATGTCACAAGTTATCTCGATTTTTAGCTATGTTACATTGGAACATTCCTTTTTAGTCATTAAATAACCTTAAAATTAAATTAAATCAACAAAATTCTACTTTTACTTTTTCACGTGGTTCTCAAATACAGAGAATAATAACTTTTTCTTAAATATTAGATAATCGTGCTTAGATCTTCGTGCTCTGCTTGGAAGAATTAATTTTCATTCGCAATAATTGATTGAATTGATGAAAGAAGAAATGCCAACGATTACAACAAATAACCAGAGAGGAAATGAGAGTGGTCAAGTTCGTAGCCTAGTTTCACAGTACAGATGCTGCATCACGCGGACAATATTGGAAGGTAATTCACGCCAGTATATACAAAAACTTATACAATTAAAGAATTGTTCTGTTTGGTTGCACGCTAGCATATTCAAGAATCTGTTTAATTCCACGTTACAAAAATCTATTTTATCGTACGGTTATACAGCAAAGATCATATGTATTTTCCTGCCCGAGATAGGTAAGTATGAGAATAACAAAATCGTACAATAATTAGGCTAATTATAAGTTGCCCATGAAAGAGCAATCGATTGTTTACTATATTTTTTCTCAAGAAGAATGGAGAATGTTCCCTTTCAAACGATAATGAATTAGTGAAATTATGCAATAATTTTAATATATTTTCTATACACGATAGCGTTTTAGATTAAAAATTAGACTGAATTTCTTCGCGATAATGTTTTTGGTGTAGTGAAATCAAAGTATCGATTTTTTAATAATAAATCGTTGCACACTGAATAATATTTCCGATGAAATGTGTGATATCTCTGATATCTGTCTTACATGCGTGTTCGTTTACAGGAACGATGAAAACAGAAAAACTAATTGATTATAGGTAAGATGTAAAGAGATGAAAATGTAATGACTAATTTATGTAACGATGTAATTAAATAACGTAACTAACCACATTTTTATGTATCTTATTGATGGAATTAATTAATCAAGTGTAAAATAAGCAGAATATATGTATTTAGCAAATCAAAATAACAATTATAGTTATGTACAATACCCAAGCTAGCTGCACATTGTGCATAAACTCTCTCACAGTCCATCCTCCTTTCGAGTTGCACATGACTTATACTGGAGTTTGATCTTTGTTAGAATTAGGTGGATTATATGAAGATGAACATTTATATTGAAAACAGACGATACGTCTCATTTGATATTCAGCGAAAGAATGGCGAAGGGATAGAAAAAAGATTATGAAAAATGAAACGAGGATACGAAATCTTCCAACGAAGATTTAAGAAATAACCAATTAGAAAATATATATATGTCGGGACCACATTCTGATTAGTGTTAGGGGCGTGAAACGAATCTTCATTTGGATTAGACATTGTTGTTATGCAATAGAGAAGATATTGACTAGTGCAAAATGATTATTACAGAATTTGGCAAGTAACCGTGGTAATTAGATACTCGAGATGCTAATGACAACGATCCTAGGTTCAATAACGAATCCGCGGTCAACGGGATAACAAAATGCGCTTTCTTCCAAAGCCCAAGTTGTACTCAACTTGCTTGTCTACGATACAAGTATTACTTTTTTTTTATTTAATACTTTACATTCACAATTAGTCCAATTTGAACATTTGGTAGAATTTTTTAGCTGTTTGATTATCATGTGGGTAGCTACCCCCAGCGGGATACCATCTTCGTGTTTGTTAGGTTATATCCTTTGTGAGATCTGCTGGGTGTTTCCTTTTCAGTCTTCTTTCTACGCTTGATGTGTTGATCGTTTCCGCAGCCAGCCGGTTCGGGTGTGTTGCTATTCTTTCCCTGTACTTTTCCGCGCATCTGCTAATCTCCTCCTTGACCGTTGGTATTCACAGGTCCTTACGTATGTCCTCGTTTCTAACGTACCATAGGGCGTTTACTATTGTTCTATGAATTTTAGCTTGTATTGTTTCTATTTTGTTTATATGGCTCATTGTTGCTGTCCCCTATAGTGTTATTCCGTACGTCCAGATTGGTTTTATGATCGTTTTGTATATTTTTAATTTATTTTCTATGCTTAATTTGGATTTTCTAATTGTTAGCCAATGCATTTGTCTCCTTGTTGTCTGTATTTTGTCTATTATTGATTGAGTATGCTGTTTCCATGTGAGTTGTGTATCTATGCGGAGTCCTAGGTATTTGACTTGCCTTGTTTGTATTATGTTTTTTTTTTTTTTTTATTTGGAAGTTTATTTACAAGCAATTCTCATTGAGAATTTTAAGTAACTTCATTTGGCGTG
The DNA here is from genome assembly GCA_014737505.1 of Bombus sibiricus. Lineage (NCBI taxonomy): Eukaryota > Metazoa > Arthropoda > Insecta > Hymenoptera > Apidae > Bombus > Bombus sibiricus. The sequence goes on along the minus strand of JACXIM010000115.1, from coordinate 42,731 downwards.
GTACAGTAACTTGGATTATAATAATTTATATTATGTTGATTCTAGTTTAGTGCTTCAATCTAAAGGGTATTTTCTTTTTAGTCTGCGGGTCTGGCCCGTCGTGTCAAGTAGTTGAGTGACTAATGGGTTATAATGGTTGTTGACTCTTGTATTATATCTGGGTTTGAACTTGTATATTTCTTCTTTGACTGTGGGTATCTTGAGGTCGCGATTTATTACTTCGTTGGTGACATACCAGGGTGCATTTAATAGGGATCTTAGCGTTTTCGATTGGAAGCGTTGGAGTATTTCAATGTTGGACTTACTTGCCGTTTCCCATAGTTGAATTCCGTATGTCCAGACAGGTTTTATTACGGTTTTATAGAGGGTAATTTTGTTCTGCGTACTTAGGTTGGAGCGTCGGCCAATGAGCCAATAAAATTTTTTGAGTTTGTCCTTTAGTAGTTTCGTTTTGTCTTTGATGTGATTTTTCCAAGTTAATCTCCTGTCCAGGGTCATACCCAGGTACCTGACTGTGTCCTTGCTAAGTATTATTCTATTGTTGATGGTGACCTGAGGGCAGGTTTGTTTTCGCAGCGTGAAGGTTACATGTGTGGATTTTTTTTCATTAATTTTGAAGCCCCATTTACGAAACCACTTTTCCATAGAGTTAAGACATCGCTGAAGAGTGGATGAAGCAATTATCGGGTCTGCGTGGGAAGCTAATAGTGGCTGTATCGTCGGCAAATGTTGCTATAGTTATCTCTATTGTAGATTTGTTTATTGTTGGGTTTTTGTTTTAGGTCGATAAAGAAAAGGAATAGAGGGTTTTTGGAGATTCTATGGCGTATGTTACTGATGTTAATTACTTCGTGACCAAGTTTGAGGAGTTCGAACTTGAGTTCGTCTATGTTAGCTGAGTGGTGGACGTTGCGTAGTACCACACGGAAAGGTCTTTCTTGTTTCAGTTGATAAGTGTGGAAGTTTGCGTTCAGGGTTTTTAGTAATTTTGTTAGTTTCTTATAGGATTCTGGATTGGCCGGGAGAATTTTAACCTGATTATTATTTATTCTTAGTGTGTAATCCTCTTTGTTAATGTCTTTCTCGATGGACTTTATCATTGTTTGGATGTCGATAACATCATCCATGAAGATTGGTGGGGGAGGAGGGTTTTTCTGTGCGTGTTCTTTTGTTAGTGTTTCCACTACGTCCATAGAATCGTCTGTAGATTCAAGTATTGAAAATCTATTGTGAGTGGTTAAATTGTTTATTGACGTATCGTTTTGGTTAGTGTTTGCTTTTATTTTGGCTGTTTCTCGCTTTCGTTTTTTAGTGATAATAAATTCGTAGTTGTCCTTCTGCCACGGGTGAGGTAGCGCGGTGTAATTGTGGTTTTGCTCAAGAGAGCCTGGTCGCGATTCTTGGGCCATCCTCGAGCTAGTTAATTCAAGGTGAATAACTAGTCGAGAGGCTATGAGGCTATGATTTGGGTAGAGATTAGGAGCGTTGGAATTTTTCACTGATAGAATAGGAAACACTTAGATTATGTCTATTACGATTCACTAGCAACGGATGGGCGACACTAGATCACTGCGACACAGAGCGCTAGACACACGTCTGCACGCTTCGGCACTCAACAGGGAACTGATGTTTGTGTGGCGGCACTCGACAGCACAAATACCACCAATCGACACTAACATCTAACGGGCGACGGTAGCGGCGCCGGTCGAGGCGCAGTGCCTCGATTTGGGCTTCTATTCGGTTCCGAGCCGCGACGAGCGTAACGTCTTGCGAGTCTATACGAAACAAGTCATCATCGAGTATTTCGTATTGTTATTTTTGTTTAGTGTTTTTGGTAAATTGTTAATAAAAATAAGTGTTCTCGTTGAACCTATTGTTCGATCCTTCAGTATCAATCACCACACGTACACACCTCATTTGTATTATGTGCGTGCCGTTCAGTAGGATGTTTGGTGGCATCTGTTTTCGCAGTGTGAATGTAATATGGTTGCATTTATTGGGGTTTGCTTTTATTTGTTATAAGTTACCACCTTCCAGCTTTCATCCTGGTGTGATAGTTCGTTGTTGATATCATTCTCATCATTATTTTATGTAGTTTCCATTTCTATTTCCTTTGTAGCTGAGCAATCCTGATCTTCGTTTAGTGATTGATTTAGGTTTATTATATCTGTAGCTCTGCTTATAAAATATGTTTCGTCTTTGTTTGTTATTTTTATTGGTGGTATTTGTTGCATTTTGGATTTTCTATCATTTGGCGATGGGCGCTGTCGTTAGTCACTTTGTTTTCTCCACTTGTCGCACTTACTGAAGCACTGTTTCACACGTTTCGTTTAAATCGGCTGCTCGGGCAGAACTCACAAGTATTACTGAACTAACTCTGTTAAAACATAGAATATCCTCCGAGCGTAAAAGACACTATGTAACTCGATAATGCGACTTTCCGTCACGATGATGCTGCTGAGGAAAACTATAATGGGGTGTGTCGAAGGACACGAGATCATCGGATTCGTGGAGAGACGCCTTCGTTCGAAAAGTGAGGGAACTTGACGTTGCTGTTAACTGATCAATTTCCATGTTGGTGGTTAGAGCAGGATGCTAGCCGCCCTAGAGGGAAAGTTGCTAGCGGGAAGCGTCGTTTGTGAGAAAAGTAGATTTCTCCTATCTTCCCGTAGTTGGAACAAAGACTGTTTGTCCGCTTGAAGGACTTTAGTTAACAAAATCTTAAGATTTATAACGGGCCCTCGGGCCAGCTGAACATGTACTGTGGAGATGCGTGGACGTCTGGTAGCCATCTTACACGAAGAACAAGGTCTGCGTGTGGCGAGCCACGGGACAGAGACCGTTGGAATGTTTACTGTCGAGTGCTGCTACAACTATTTCTTTTTAAGGAGGGCTGTACTATTACTCCATAACTTTGTTAGGCAAAACGTTCATCCCTTGACCGCGGCCTCGTCCGACGACTGGCTGTCGCCTCGAGCCCAAGCTCACAAGTTTCGAACAATTACAATCGGACTGGATTACTACAATTGTTTAATTACAGCTATGGTATAATCTAGATTACAATGTTACGGGGTTTTCCCAAAGTTCCAAAGGGGAGGCTCCGATGTCCTTTCATCTCCGGCATATATAAAAATATAAAATATAAATATAAAAAATATAGGGCATTATGTAGCAATTTTAGAGGACAGTCGAGTATTTTTACAAAAATTTAATATACCTGTGAATTTTTTACAAATGTAAAAAAACTATTACGCATATAGAATACATTAAAATTATAGCATCAATTGCATCGATCTGTTATCGTTTGAAAGGGAATATTTTCTTTTCTTCTCTAAAACAAACATGGTAAACAATTACTTTCTCTTTCTTGAGCATCTTAGAGAGTTAGTCTAATTATTGTACGATTTTATTATTCTCATACTTACCTTGCTCGGACAGACAAATACATATGAACTTTTCGGGATAACCGTTCAATTAAATAGGTTCTTGCCGCATAAAACTAAATAGATAACTTGTCTATGCTAATGAGAAACCAAATAGGGCAAGTGTCCCTACCTTTATAGGTTTATAACGGATGGTGAGAATCCGCTATAATTTTATTTTTGCTCCCCGCTCCTACTTCGTCAAAGCCAGTCGTCGCCGCCGCCATTTGAAAAGAGAATTCGCGTTTCATCCCGGGACTACCGGTGGACTCGTCAGTAAGGCTGTATCCGGTAGTCCCTGCCTTAGACGCAGAGGGCATCTCGCTAGGTGCGGTATTTGTATCATGACACCGTATATTCGACCGCCAGCGAGACAGACAGATTCGTTGTCGTCGTTGTAGCCCTCTGACGTTGACGGTTGGTACCCGGATCGCCCGGGAGGTGCTACGACCGTTGATGCCCTCGACCTGTCGGCGTCCTGTTGTTACCGATCCGCCACAGGTTCTTCGATATACTAGCGTGGGTCACCTTTCAGTATTGTCCGCGTTCTGCAACATTAGTCGGGGAATAATCAGTAACATAAACGCGAGTACTCTCATTTCTTCCCTGATATAAATTATTGTCTCATGGAGATATGATAGTTTGAATATAATAATGCATGCTTATACTAACTTACGAAAATATGTAGGCGTTGCAACATTGTATGCATATACTACGCGGGCTAGTTACATTTTTTGAAACTTCGTTAGCTCTATAATGAGATGCGAGTATCGTAATTATGCTGAACAAATTTTAAACCAGTCTAGAAATGTATAAAAAAATTGCAAGTCATTTTTTGCGGACATACACTTTTAACACACCGTTGACCGGCTACATTTAACAAAAACTAACAACTTAACTTTCTGTGTAAAAAAAGAATTTATTCCTGATCGGTCAGTAATGTGTTAAGAGAAAATTAGTATACTTCATTTATATAATTCTATATTGGGAAATATTAATTATAATATTTTATATTGAGAACTGAGCTTATATATTATCTTCTTCAGATTTTCGATGGTGTCAGAGCACAAAACCCAGCAATTTTCTATAAAATTCATCTCGTGGAGGGCGACGTGACTCTACCAGATTTAGGTCTTTTGCAAAAAGACAGAGATATGTTGATAGAGAATGTAAACATAGTGTTCCACATTGCGGCCACTATAAATTTCCATCAACCACTGGATATGATTGTCAATGTAAATGTGAAAGGTACCGCTAATATTATCAAACTGTGCAAGGAACTCAAGCATGTTATTAGCGTCGTCTATGTGAGCACAGCTTACAGTAATCCGAATCTATCAGACATCGAGGAAAAGGTCTACACGTAAGAATCAGTTATAATTCATCATTTCTTAAACAACTTTCTAAAGACTTGCAAGTCTCCATTGAAATGAAAAATACTCGTCAAAACAGATATAGATTTAAGAAAACTTACATAAGAAATAATCAATGATGCACTATCTGTCAATGATAAAAATTACGTATTGAAGGTTATTTTACATTTTACTAATTTCTTTTTCTTATTAAATTTAATGATGAACTTTTATTCTTAATACACGTACATGATAACAACCAGACACGGATATCATTATAAATTCATATTTTGAGACGAATAAACGTGATTTGAGCAGCAGAATCTAAGCAGAACTTTGTTCGTTTACTAAAAATTACAGCAAGTACTTCATCTTCGATTCTTCTATATTATTGTATATTATTTTATTATATTCTGTTATATTATTATACATTCTATGCGTTTTTGCATTTTAAATCTTTAGCGTGACAAATATGTTATCTTAGTCTTGATAATTTTGCAGCACGAATCTAGATCCCTCTCTCGTGATAGATATATGCGACCGAAAAGACAAAGAATTGATTAATCTGCTCGAAGAAAGAATTTTGAAAACGTATCCAAACACATACACGTTCACCAAGAATCTTGCGGAGCAGACAATATCCAACAATAGCAAAGGATTGACTGTTGCGATAGTGCGACCAAGTATAATTTCTTCCTCTCTAAAAGAACCGTTCCCTGGTTGGTTGGTACCTTTTGCTGGACAATCAGGTATTTTTATAGATATTTACAATGTTAATTCCTCGTCGCTTCATATCTCACTCATATCGCAGATAAGAGCGTTTCATTATATCCAAGTGATTCCGAATAATACAATAATATTAATAATAGTAATACAAGTCACAAGACCTTTGCTCTCCATAATTTTCATTAGAATGAAAGAAATCAGCAATACGGGGATATGAATCTTTAACATACAATCCAATTACAAGCTTAGTTTCAGGCTAAAATGTGTAGTATAGTATAGTATTATCGAATTAAATAGAATTAAATTAAGCATAAGACGTGCGATGTGCCTCTCGAGACAGTAGGATATGCTTTGTTACGATGTACATGATGTATTTAACGCGAAATAACATAAAATTTTAGGGCATACGGTAATATCATTAAATACTTTATGTGGCAACAATAAGCGAAATATAACATATTTTCGTTTAGGAGGCAATAATTTTAAATAATTATATAATATATGCGATGGCTATGTATTAACATTCGGCTACTTATTGAACGAATGGCCAAACGCAGAAATTGACGCTGTATGCTTTCGAACATATCATAAAGAAATTGCTGATATGTCAGAAGGTTGGTTATTGTTATAAAACTGTAGACTATGATATGGCCTGTGTGTTAGCTGAGATTTCGGTCATTCATCTAACAGTAAAAGAAAAATTACTCTGGTATGAAAGGACCAGACTAATGAGGACTGAAAGGTTATAATGGCTCGGGAAATGACCAAAAGTCAGACAAGAATGATTACTGATGGATGTTAAATTGAGTGGAATCTTTACAAAAACTCTAATTTTACGAAGAAGAAACTCTCGAATATTCTTCCGCGGCTGAAACTTCCGACGATTAGAAATCCAGATATTCATACTGTAGTAACTTTTACAGGATATGGAGTATTTAACTTCTTAAGGCTTGGATTGGAAGACTACATGTAGGAAGTGTTGAAAGAACGGATTTTGAATTATATCTCATCACTTACAAACGTCGAATGGCTGTTGAGAGTATAGAACGTTAAGCGGCGCGAAGCAAAATCACGTTTGTCACTTACGACGTACAGGGGGAGGAAATGACACAAACAACGTTTAGAATTACTCAGTCTTCTTGTGCGATATGAAAATTCATTTAAATCCCTTATATAAGCTTAAAATTAAAAACAGATGTAGCCAGTTATCATAGTCGTTTTGATTATGAGAAACGACCTGCACAGAAGCAATTACGCTGATCAACTCCACGAATTACGATAAAAAGGAGAAACAGTTGTGACATTACAAACGTTATTCCCTAAAATTAAAGTTAAGATGTACGACTGNATTATATTATTGATTATACGACTTCTTCTTTCAACAGATAAACTCATCGCTATGAGTTATTTGCGAAGCTGAAAAACATAAGCATTTTTAGACAATGAAGTTAAAAAATTCAGATAAATGTAGTTGTAATTATTTTCTGAGAAGCTAATTGACTCTAATTTTTATCAGATCACCATTATTTAAGCTGTGTTTTTGCTGTTAGTTACAGCTGCTCTTCCCATATCTGTATCGCTACATTTCGAGACAGTTGAGAATCATTAATCACTTTTGAACCAATTTGACGTTGCAGGTATCTTCGTTAATATCGGCAAAGGTATTGCAAAAGTACTATTGGGTAAGAGAGATGTGAGAACAGATATAGTGCCTATTGATTATGTAGTCGACACTATAATGTGTGCCGCGTGGCACGTCACGCTAAATATTGACAATAAGGTCAAAGTTTACAACTGTACGAGCAACGCACGTTCCATCAAGTACGGAATCGATATTTATTACAGAATTTTTTTAACTAACGTAATTCAATTGTTAGAGCATCCTAAAAGTTGTGATTCATTAAAGCAATGCGATCAATAGAAACGCCAATGAATAAAGTGCATTCCAGTGTAATTAATGTACAAAAGATTATGATAAACTTAGAAAAAGTTATTGAGACCACAAATGGATAAGAACCAGCCAGATTTTTTCTGTGAATATCGGTACATAGGATTAATTTGTTCTAATGAAGGTTGATGAATCATAGAAACGTCTTTACACTTTTTGTTGGAATACAACGATATTACTCATACAGACACCTACACGGGCACTTGAACAGGACACTTACGCAGGTCATACTCACTACTGTATAGAGAGTGGGGTTAAAAATCTTTAAGGGACCATGGGTCAGTACCTACAGTCAGTCTGAGAATAACTAGCCAACTATTGACAATCCATATCACTCACTTATATTTTAAATACATTCAGTTCTGTAATATTGTTTAATAAACATTACCTAATATTGTTTCAATATAAACATTGTGTCTTCCACAGATTTATTTCTTAAACTTTAAGATTAAATTCTAACACTTTTAATACTTCTTCGGAAAAAAGAAAGGTATCTCAATTCGATGAGTATTAACTTTTTTTTGTGTTTACCGATTTCTTCGCAACGGCTTGACCAACCGGGATTTGCATCTCGTAGGACATGTTCTAAAATATCCCGTTATAAAATTCTTCTGTATTACTCTTCCTTTTTTCTTTTTGCGATAACCCAGTCTTTATGTATATTTATTGATTGGGTTGAGCTATCGGAAAGTAATCTTTTTTACGGGTAGTTCCTCGATTGATTTTATCCCAGATTGAATTGATTTTGTACAATTTTTACAATTTCGCCATTCCTAACTATTGTTATTACAAAGCACCTACGATTCATCGATTTCATTTCATTCTATTCGATCATTTCTATACGAGCTCATCCTGGAAGTGATTGAATGGAACAGTTTCTTTGCGGAATTATTTCTGTAGACGAGCTTTATTCGTTCTTGTAGGTAGGCATGTCGCTCAAAGCTAATTCGACCACGTCTTTTATTACTAACTCCTCGTTTCAAGTATATTTGTTTTTTTTTTTATTATTTAATTTGTATTTGCAATTTGTCCAGTTGGACATTCGGGAAATTTTTCTAGCTTAATTGCTAAATATCATGTGGATGGCTACCCCCAGCGGTATACCATCTTCCAGTTTGTCTATTTTATTTTTTTAGTGAGGTCAGCGGGATGTTTTCTCTATAGCCTTCTTTTTATGAGAGTTTTGCTCGCTTCAGCAGCCAACTGGTTTGGATGTGTTGCCGTTCTTTCCTTGTATTTTTCTGCGTATCTTCCGATTTCTTCTGTCAGCCAAAAATGTCAGTATTTTACTGTTGGTAGTTGTAGGTATAGTGGTCGTGTATAGTGTGTACAATATTGATCCCAAGACGCTTCCTTGCGGTACCCCTGCCTTGACGTCGTTAACTTGAGAATATACGTCCTTTATTTTTACTACAAAGGTTCTGCTGCTTAGGTATGATTTGAGCAAGTGGTGGATTTGTTCCAGGAAATGTATTTTGATTGTTTTTAAGAGACTTTCATGGTTCACTTTGTCAAATGCTTTCTCAATGTCCATGAAGATGTAATGTTTCTTTTCTATTGCTAGTAAAATTTCGTTGACGAGCCTATGCATTTGCTCTGTCCTGGAGTGTTTGTTTCTGAATCCAAATTGGCGATCTGGTATTAATTTTTCTTTCTTTATTGTTAGTTTTAGGCGATCGTATATTATTTTCTGTAGTATTTTGGAAAACACAGGAAATAGTGATATTGGTCTGTAAGATGCAGTTTGATGTGAGTCTTTGCCTGGCTTTGGTAACATTGTTATCTGTGCTAGACTCCATTGATTATGAAAGTATTGGATTCTTAAAGTTGCATTGAATAATACTGTGATTGAAAGTATTGATTTTAGGGGAAGGTTCTTCAAGATTTTACCATTGATTAGGTCGATTCCTAGTGCTTTATTTTTTTTGTTTTCTCGATTATGATTCTAATTTCTTGTGCTGTTGTATTAGGTATGGTGTGGTGTTTGTTAGTGAGGTAATAGTATTTTACGCATCTTCGTCCGTATGACATTTGAGGTTGCTGTTGTTGATATTGTGTAAATGTGTTGCAAAGGTGGTTGGAAAATTCTTCAGCTTGCTGTTCGTTGATTCTGGCCTTTGTGTTGTCTGTTTTTCTGATTGCTAGGATTAGGTTTATTGGCTTCTTTATTTTGTTCGTGGCTTTCAATAGAGAGTAGCTGGCATTCTCGTGCGCAGAGAGTGTCTCAATGAATTTTGAGAATTCGTTATTATTATGATCTTTTATTTTACTTTTTATTTCCTTTGAAAGTTTGTTTACATGTTTTTTATTTTCACGTGTTCTATGTTTTTGCCATGCTGCTTTCGCATCCCTTTTCCTCTGATTTTGTCGAGGATCCATGGTGGAATTATTTGGTTCATAAATAGTAGTTGCCCAGGCTGCTTCTTGTATAATTTCTGTCAATGTTGTTGCTGCCTGTTCGATGTGTTCCTGTGATGTGTGTGATTCTGGATTGCTATAAAGTATTGGTTGGTTTGCTTGAGTATTATATTATTATCGGTGTATGATCGGAGCTAAGTTCAAGACTGGGTGTTATTTCTAATTTGTTTATGATTAGTCCTTTTATAACTCCAATATCAAGCAAATCAGGAATTTTGTTTAGATATGTCGGCCAGTATTTTGGTCTTCCTGTGGATAATACGTTGAGATTACTATTTCTAATATATCTTTCTGGTGTTCTACCTCGAGGTGTGTTAATTCTTGAGCCCATAGCGTGTGCTTTGCATTGAAGTCTCCCGCTGCGATGTATTTGTCACTTCGGGATTGAAACTACTGTTTCCACTTTTGTAATGTCATTTTGTGTCACGGTGGTGCATATACTGCTGACATTTGGAAATAATAGCTATTAGTTTGTATTCTCATACAGAAATGTTTTAGTGTCGAGGGCCCGTTGTTGTAGACCATTGGAGTTCCAAGCTGGTATTTTCAGCGTGTCCATTTCTATTTTTTACTTAACGTGTTTGTAAGTAGTTGCAGCATGACTGTACTTTGTTGTGTTTGTTGTATGAGTACTGCATTTTGCTCACTTATTCTTTGCTCACTTGATTTCTGTAGCGTAGTTATTGTTGTCTTTATAGCTCACTGGGTGGTTTCCATTGCAGTTATAGCATTTTACTTGTATGGGCAGTTTGTTGTTAGTTGATTTTCTGTACATTTGACACACGCCGGGTTTCTGCTGCAGTAGTTTCTTGTGTGTCCATATTATTGACTCCGTACGCATTGCGGTATGTCTTTCTTATAACGAGGTGGCTCAATTGTCAGTATTTTGTTTAGGATTTTTTTAATGTCAAAGATTTTTTTGTTATTAGTTTTGGGTTCAAGTTCTATTAGAAGCAGTGGAAAAGGTTGTTTCGTATCGTTTCTGGTTATATTATATAGTGTTCCTGTTTGGTGTCCGATTTTTGCCAATTTCTCACATATATTTTTTATGTTTGTTCTTGGATGTAGTAATTACTATTAATAAAACTATTAATGATTAAATTAATTAATTAAATACTCTAATTACTATTTTGTAACTTTTTTTTTACCTGGTATATATGATATCCAGCGTTTTCCTCCTTTAAAGCTTGCGTCACTTTTCTGAAGATTTCTGGAGTTTTTGTCTGTACTTTTACTTGATCTAGTTTCAATTACTTTATACTGTAGTTTTCTTTTCCAACAGTGTTGTTTAATAATTCAATTAGGGGTTCTATTATTTGTGCTTCGATGTAGATCGGTAGTGTTTTAACGATATGAGTTGCGGCCTTTCCTTTCAGGTCCGTATCTATTTTTTCTATTAGTGAACCGAATGAATTTCGGAGTAGGTTGTCTTGTAGCCATTGTTGCTTTCCTGTATCTGTAATTTTCATGGCGCTTTTGCCTGGTATTATTTTACGCTTTTTGTGTGCTGTTGCTACCTTCCAGTGTTCGTCTTGATATGATAGTTCGTCATTGTAGCTGTTTTCTTCTTGGTTTATCAACGTTTCTATTTCTATTGTAGATGAGCTTTCCTGTTCTTTGTTTATTGGTTGTTTTCTGCTTAACGTATTTGTAGCTTTATTTACGTAGTATAGTTCACCTTTGTTTGTTATTTTGATTGGCGGTATTTGTTGTTGCATTTTGGAGCTTTAACCATTTGGCAGTGTTCGTTGTCGTTTTGTCTACCTTAATTCACTTCTTAATGCATTTTTACTGAAGCACAGTTTCTTCCGTCTATTTAGCTCGGTTGCTTGGGCCGAACTCAAAGTATATTTGTATTATTTCTTTACAGATTGGTCATAGGAAGTAGATCCTAGCTGTTTCTTTGCAAATGAAATTCTCGTTATCTTTGCATTTCTACAAGTGCTCTTTCGTCAGGCGGGTTAATGAGAATTTTGTTTGGTAGCAAATCAGGTATAGCTAAACCATTTAAGCTTTTCGTGCTATTAAAGACGACGTAGATCTAACTCTTAACGAAATTCTTTTTCCCAAGGTCAACTGCGATTCTCTATTGAATATAGCTTCTTGTAATTCATATACCGTTACTGTCCTACGTTTCGTTGCAATATAAGTGACGACCCCTCATCTAACGCTATTGAATACACTCCTTCACAATTATTCGTAGAGTGCATTCAAAACAACAGCCTGGACGAGCGTTGCTTCAATAATTTGCTCTGCATCTGCAAATTATTGAACGGTTGCGTCCCCCAATGTAGGCTTCAGCTGATGTTTGCTTTTATTGGTGGGAGTCCGCAGGAGTCTACTTTCATTGCGAAATGGCATGTAACACACTTAATCACTCTATCACGTTTATTAAATTATAGAAATATCCTTCTCACTGTTCAAAACATAATATCAGTGGCGGAATACAGTTGGTTTTCTGATTCGTTAATAAGGATTAAGAACTGAAATGAATAATAAATAGATAGAAACAAATTACCGTATTCTTAACAACAATGAAAATCATTTTACGTTGACTGTGTAATATTGATCGCTGTATTAAAAAATGTGAAATGACAAATTTTTCCAAGGAAATACTACCAGCTCCGAAATGCATTAAAATGTATGAAATAATTTCTATGTCATTCATATTATGTTTCCACGCATATGTAACAATGGTTGAGGTCACTCAATCGCTTACTGAATAGCAACTTAAATCATATATTGTAACATTTTCCAAGGCGGTGCAAATTTTCAATTATGCTTGCCGCAAGAAAGCTGGCGTTAAGATGTAGAATAAGATCACTTACTAACATCTTGTTAAACGGAAGCAAGCTCACACCTTTTCAGTTAATAGAACTAATTTCTTTGCCAAAGACATCTCTGCAAACACAGACAATTCCCACAGGCTTAACTAAAATTTCCATTTAAATGACGAAAATTTCATTTTCATCGGCACTTTATTTTCTAGATAACGAGCGAGACATTCTCTTTTAACAGAAAACTTTTTTAACGTAATGGAGATATAGCTCGACTCTGTGCCTAACGAAAAAAAAGATCATTATTTAATCACCTTGAGATATTGATATGCGCTAAAAGTTGCGTGATTCCTTTGACCGTAATGTGTATTGCCATTTTTCACTAAATCATTAATTCATAAATAATTTATATAGATGATAGCAAAATAGCAAACTTTCAATCGATTTGTGCTGCATTCTATTGTTCACAATTAGATAGCTCAAAATATAACCTATTTGCACATGTTTAATGATTACACATGTTTGAAGCTTCACCCTTTACGACAGAGTGTTGTAGCATCGAGCTTTAGATATTATTATTGAGACAAATTTCATCGTCGCCACTGACTTTCCAAGCGTAATTAAATTGTTACAAAAATCGACTTTCCGTTATAACTCCAATAGTTAGCTTATTGAAATTCAAAATATTTATGCTACCTTTAAAACTAGCAATAATAACCAGAGTGTTAGTAACTTCATTTGGATTTACATTGAGATTACTGGTAATGCGAAATTAGATTTACTCGAAAAAGATGCGACAAAAGAAATTTATACTTGCAGCAGATATCAAAGTTTCACTTATAGTCTAGACCATTAACATTTTTTGTTCAAGAACAGATTGAATGTAGGAATGTTTTTGGATAATCTGATTGGGAACAATATTTAAAACAATATGAGCGATTTTGAGAAAAATTTCCTCCGCCGAGATATAATTAAAATATCGATCGTACGTAAAAAATTTTCAGTCGGAAGCTGCAAATAAAGTTTTATGGTAATTTGCAGCAAGTTGCTAATAAAATTGTTTTCAAGCCGAGCCTCATTGCGTTACGATAAGCCCAATTGTTAGGTTGCAAATTAATATAAACTGCTTGTCAATGCGCAGCAGACTCTCCACATCTGAATTATGGCATCTGGGAATACCTACACTACGAGAATAAAAACAGACGCAGAGTATTACTGACAATGTTCTTCAGACTCTCTTTCAACGAAGCGCTATCTTTCACTTTGTATTAGATCTTTCTTATGTGATCTTGATATTAAAGGCCTAAAAGCTATTTATAATTTTCTTGAACCGTGTTCCGTACGAATCGTATTAAATTTAAATAAGTAATGAGAATTGTAAACCTTTTCATGTTGGCTACCTAATTAGAAGTTGAAGTGATAGATAGATAATGAAAGATAGAAATCTTATATTTGCTATACAAACCGCGTCGGATTTGAAGTTACTAATAAACAAATACATGGATAATGTAACGTAGATAATAAAAGAGATATTGCATTAAGAATGTTGTACTCGCGTCCATTTGTGCCCTCAATAACTCAATTCAGAAAGCTGTAAATATGGTACAACTAAAATTACATAAGTTTTCTGGAGATATTACAGAATATCTTCTGACATACTCTAATACTAATATGCGTTATCTTGTATATAATTCAATTAACTCTACAAGTGTAAACATTTCAATTTTCAAGATTGGGTGAGATCATAGATATCTTCGTGGAATGTAGCAGAAAAATACCGATGAAAAATACGTTGCGGTATCCGAGTTGCACGATAGTAGCAAACAGATGCGTTTACAATGCACTGAGTATATTTCTAAATGTTTTACCTGCGTTTGCTGTGGATATCTTTCTAAGACTTCAAGGTGGTAAACCAATGTGAGTATTCAGTCGTTTGTTAACCACGTCAAAATACTCAAAAAACGACATTTCAGGGCGATGAATATGAGCAAATATTACAATAAATTGGTCATAGCGACAAGCTACTTCAACTTGAATGAATGGTCCTTCAAAAGAGATAACATTACCGACATGATCAACAAGGTGAATACCTTGGAAGATGGAAATATTGTTAAACTGGACTTGCACGATATGGATTGGAAGAAATATGTAGCAGATTACTTGACGGGAACTAAGAAATTTATTTTGAAAGAAGACCCTAAATCTATAAATGCGGCGCCGCAACGGTTATCGACGTACATATAGAAATATTTTCATATAAAAAACAATTTAATAAATAACTAATATAAATATTTTTATACATTCGATTAATGATATTTTCTTTTATTTTAGATTCTACTGGATACTTCAGATAACTAAAGCTTCCGATATAATCATTTTACTTCCGATAATATTAGTAATAATATTGTTAAACACTGATCATTTTAACGTTATTTTTACCGCTTAAATAAAAAACGAAACATATGGAACTTCATGGAAAAGGGTCTTGCAATAGGAACAAACCGCTATATATAAAAAGTGTTTGGTAGAGTTAGAAATTGTTCGAATAACATTCCGAATAAATGATTGTTCGAATAAAAAGTGCGGATAATTGAAGTTATTTATTGATATTGTGAATAATACGTATATGATATTATTGTATAATATTATTGTATAATATTACAAATTGTTTACATGTATTAAATATACTAGATAATTCAGAACACTTTATTGCGTGCTTGTTAGTGTCACGTAGGAAACACAAGAACTCACGAAATTGACAGATCACCGATGATCTCCTCGCGTTACAGTTCGAACGTTTCACAATAAGGTAAAAAATTGAACTTTAGATATGATAGCGTAGGATTTTTTTATTTATTTAGAATGAATTAAACAGAAAACGATGGTTATTTGACGTGAACTAAATACGGTAATGTGCTATAACTAAGACAACTAAATAGTTAATTCACAACTCTCGTCACCACGGTTCCAACGCTCTCTTTCTTGGGTTCTTATACTAAGGTTTGGTTCCTCTGGAGGGATTATGGTTGGGTGTATATCAAACGCGGCTATTCTGTTATTATCTGGTTGTTGTTTCAATGGCTGTAGCATGCAGGATGTTTTGTCTATCCTATTATTGCTTCTGAGCGTGTGACATATACGGAGACTAGTGTACAGTATAGTCCTTGCATCTTACGGTATTTCATATTCCACGTTCTGAAAAATCCTGTAAAAAGTCAGAATGTTTCTTACGCCCTCTGCGATTTGTAGCGCTGAATGTAGGAATTATATTCAATGCAATTAATAATGTTGATGCAGTCACAGATGAATATGGTAAAGTCAATAAGAGTAAAACTCTGTGGTAACCCTAACCCCTCTGGTTATACGTTACACTACACTAGAAACGACATATGCATACGTATGTCTTACATCGCATTTTAAAATATTTAATGATTTGACGGCGACAGTTAAATTTCCGTTTTTTTTCATTTTTTCATTTTCCGCCAGGCTCATTAATGAAATAATACTAGTATTAGAAAACAAACAATACTGTACAGCCCTCTTTATGGATATCGAGAAAGCATTTGACAAAATAAACCACGAAAGCCTGCTACAAACAATCAGAAAACAATTCCCGGAGCAAATATTCCAATTAATAAAATCCTACTTAAGCAGCAGAACCTTCGTAATAAAAATCAAGGACACATACTCTGAAGTTAAAGACATCAAGGCAGGGGTTCCGCAAAGGAGCGCCCTAGGACCAATACCACACTAACCCAGAAACAGCAGTCACATTACTACAAGAACACATCACAAAAATAGAAAAGGGGCTGTAAGTTAAACAAATTAAAACAAACCCCAATAAATGCAACCATATTACATTCACACTGCGAAAACAGATACCACCAAACATCCTATTGAACGGCACGCACATATTACAAACAAGGCAAGTCAAATACCTAGGACTTCACATAGATACGCAACTTACATGGAAACAGCATATTAAATCAATAATAGAAAAAATACAGACAACAAGGAGACAAATGCATTGGCTAACAAGTCGAAAATCCAAACTAAGCATAGAAAATAAATTAAAAATATACAAAACAATCATAAAACCAATCTGGACATACGGAATACCACTATGGGGGACAACAGCAATGAGCCATATAAACAAAATAGAGACATTACAAACAAAAATTCTTAGAACAATAGTAAACGCCCCATGGTACGTTAGAAATGAGGATATTCGGAAGGACCTGGGAATACCAACGGTCCAGGAGGAGATTAGCAGATGCGCGAAAAGGTACAGATTAAGAATAGCAACACACCCAAACTGTCTGGCTGCGGAAACGATCAACACAAGCATAGAAAGAAGACTAAAAAGGAAACACCCAGCAGGTTATATCACAAAGGATATAACCTAACAAACACGAAGATGGTATCCCGCTGGGGGTAACCTTCCACATGCTATGTATATGTCGGATTCACATTATAATTAGAGTTGGGGTTAGGGGCGCGAAACGAGTCTTCGTCGTGATTAGACATTGTTGTTAAGCAATAGAGAAGATGTTGACTAGCGCAAATATGATTATTACAGATTTCGACAAGCAACCGTGATAATTAGATACTCGCGACGCTAATCACAATGATCATGGGTTCCATAACGAATC
>JACXIM010000115.1:0-25242 GCA_014737505.1 Bombus sibiricus | reverse complement strand
GTCAATTTCCACATCGATGGTTAGAAAAGGATGCTAGCAGCCCTTGCGGGAGAGAGTTGCTGGCGAAAAGCGTTGTACGTGAGAAAAGAAGATTTCTCGTATCTTTCCGCAGTCGGTGACAAATTTAGGGGCTGCGAAGACTAAGACTATTTGTCAGTTTGAAGAACCTCAGCTAAATAAATTCCAAGATTTATAGCGGATCTCTAGGCTAGCCGAACATGTACTGTGGAGATGCATCGACATCTGGTAATCATCCTGTCCAAGGAATGTGATCTTTGTGTAGCGAGCCACGGGACAGAATCCGTTGGAGTGTTTACTGTCACGTGTCGCTGCTATATTTTTCAAGGAGAGCTATACGGTTACTCTATGCCTTTGTTTAGGTAAACGTTTATTCCTTGACCGCGGCTACGTTGGCGACTGGTTGTCGCCTCGAGCCCAAGCTCATTGTTACGAATCTCGAATAAACACAATCGGATTGAATGACAATTGTTTAATTATGGCTATGATAAAATCTGGATTACAATATTACGGGATTTTCCCCAAGTTCTGAAGAGGCTCCAGTGTTCTTTCATCTCCGACATATATTTAAGTTATAATATTTTACCAAATGTCCCACTGGACAAATTGTAAAATTACAATAAATAATATAAAAAAAAATTTTCGTATGTGATAAGTTCAATTATACATTGTTCGACCGTTCGTGAAGAAACGCGATCGCGAGGAAGCGCGAGAGTTGTAAATTCCGGTTACGATTATCCAATCGACGCCACGAAATGATCGATCTTCTATTTCGTTTAGGACAAGAGAGGTGGTTTAATTGATGATAACGCTGAGTGAACAGATTACAATATGCACTTTGTTTCAACAACTTAATAGCTTTAATATTCAATATAATAGTGGATATGTCGATAGACAGAGTACAAGTTAATATGGAATACTGGATACAAGTGGGAACGATGAATGATCAGAGAACAGATTGAAACTCACTAAAAACTTCTGTTTTGTGACGGAGGTATTTATACTGAACTGGGGGATAGTCGCTGAATACCCCACCATAGGTTTTTTACGACTGGAAATCCCGAGGAAAATGGAGAAATCCACGTTTTCCCATTTTTATTGGCTGGGGCAATAGCCCTAAGGAATGTCTCGATTTGTACTTTATATGACAGCGATCGAGGGCCTAGAAGTTAAAATAAAAACCGGTACTTCGTTCATGACTGCGCCTTAGGATTATTGCGGTCCGAGCTATGATGCTTGCCCGCTAATGGCCTTCCCGACCGAGGGACGGAATACAGCCCGTACCAGATAACGGGGCCAAACATACATTAATTAAAAATATATTTATCAGCCTATATTTTCTACTACAACATAACGAAAATATTATCAAGTTTTGAGACCCTTTTCACACTTTATTTAAACATGATCTCGCTAAAACTATCTTCATTTATTCCATATTATCACAACAATTACGTAACATAAGCCGTAAAGCATCGACGATTTTATGAAGATTTATTGAAAAAGAAAAGTAATACATGTATGCATACAGTGTGAGACATGTATAAATGAAACCAGTTCGATTATTACATAAATAACGATTTTAATGAAAAACGTTTCAGATTGAAAACTGAATGGTGTTAAAGGGAACATAATTTGACGTGATTAGTTTTTGGTCATTCTTGTCCCTATCACGCACCGATTTGAATGATTTTTTAATATGTCGTCGGGGGCATTGTTCTGAACAACCTTTTTCTATAACCGTTCTATCAACCGTTATCTACCGTAAACCACTGAGAAAATTACCTTTAATAGGCATTCAATCTCATATCTGTGTTCTTGTGACGTAGTCGTAACAGCCGACATATTCGCCGCTTCGTTCGCCGCTTGGCTATCTGTTTACTGTACGGTCATCAGCCATCGATTTCTTTATTTTTGTATCAGACAACACCAATTTAAAAAAAAAAAAGAAAACAGCTACGAAAATATCATTCATAACTGCAGATATAACGCTGCAAGAAATGCCTTTGAAAAGTTTACTGCAGTATAGATGTGACTGTAGCATAAAGGATCTGACTCTCCGCATGTTTGCATCTCTGAATCTTTCAGTTATTCTCTATCGGTATTAAAGTGGTTAAAGAAATTAAGACACGTTAGGAGGTTAAGAGTTAAAAGGATTAGCGTACTAGATAATGTGTCAAGAAAATTTTGAGAGAATTGCAATTGTTCGGAAGTGCAAAGAAAATAATAAAGCTCCTTAATATTAATAATAGGATTTCTTATAACCTTTTTATGTGGGCCGGTAATGTAAATTTAAGTTACACTTTCTGAGGAGTTATGTCTGCTATATATGTCGGGTTGGCGTTGGAATTAGGGTTGTCAGCGTTTGATGAATCTTCACCGTAATTAGCCATCGTTGTGGTACAATAAAAGTAATGTTTATTAACACAAGTATAGATGCTACAGAATCGACGATTAACTGCGACGTTTAGACACTCGTGACATTAATGATTGTGGCCACAGGTTCGATAACGAATCCGCAGTCAACGGGATAGCGAACTTCGTCAAAGTCTAAGCTGGACTATACGTTAAAGCGTGAGATATTCACGGACCGTAAGGACGCTACTTAACTCGTTGACGAGATCGTACGAGAGAGTGTCTCTCCGCCCGATGACGCTGCAGAGGAAAACTATATGGGGTGTGTCTAAGGACACGAGATCCTCGGATTCGTCGAGGAAAGCCTTCTTTCGGAAAGTGAGGGAAATTGACGTTGCTGTTAATTGGTCAATTTCCATGTCGGTGGTTAGAAAAGGATACTAGCCGCCCTTGAGGGAAAGTTGCTGGCGGGAAGCGGCGTTCGTGAGAAAATAGGTTTCCCCTATCTTCCCGTAGTTGGGACAAAGACTGTTTGTCTGTTTGAAGGACTTTAGTTAACTAAATCTTAAGATTTATAACGGACCCTCGAGCTAGCTGAACATGTACTGCGGAGATGTGTCGACATCTGGTACCCATTTTACCCAAAGAATAGGGTCTGCGTGTGGCGAACTACGGGACAGAGACCGTTGGAATGTTTACTGTCGAGTGTTACAATTATTTCTTTTTAAGGAAAGCTATACTATTACTTCATACCTTTGTTAGGCAAAACGTTTATCCCTTGACCGCGGCCACGCTCGGCGACAGGCTGTCGCCTCGAGCCCAAGATCACTATCACAAATCTCGAACAAATACAATCGGATTGAACAACGGCAATTGTTTAATTACGGTTTTGGTATAATCTAGATTACAATGTTACGGGATTTTCCCAAAGTTCCAAAGGGGAGGCTCCAGTGTCCTTCCGTCTCCGACATATATGTCCTAATTATTGCCGACTCGATAGATCAAGCTTTAGAAAGATTGAACACCGTATTAGATACCCTCGTAATAGCCGGATTCTCCTTTAACTTTTCAAAATGTTTCTTTCTAAAGACGTCGGTACTCTATTTAGGATATGTAATTCATGACGGAGAAGTTCGTCCCAACCCGGGTAAAATACACACCTTGAGTTCGTTACTTGCGCCAACGACCGTCACACAGCTCAGACAGTTCATAGGTTTAGCCTCTTATTTCCGAAAATTCGTCCCTAAATTTTCACAGGTAATGAAACCCTTGTATGCACTTACCTCCGGTAATAAAAACATAACTTGGACAGATAGGCATGAGAAAATAAGGCAAAAGGTAATCTCCGTTCTGATAGACGCACCGGTGTTAATGATATTCAACCCCAATTATCCGATAGAACTTTACATTACTTTAGAATATTACAGTAAAAGAACTAGCCCTGCGGAATCTAGGTATCATTCCTATGAACTAGAAACGTTAGCAGTTGTAAACGCCGTCAAACACTTTCGCCACTATCTACACGGACGGGAATTTCTTGTCGTCACTGACTGTAATTCTTTGAAGGCATCCAGTAGTAAAGTAAATTTAAATGACAAGGTTTACAGGTGGTGTTCTTACTTACAAACTTTTACCTTTGACATTATGTACCGAGAAGGTAAACGAATGGCCCATGTAGATTTCTTTTCGCGGAACCCCGTAGACTTGGATCACCGTGGACCAATAAAGTTACAGAGAAAGAAATCAATCTGACCGAAATCTCCGAAGATTGGCTATTAGCGGAACAACGTCGCGATCCCCAAATCACAGAAATCGCCAATAAATTGCAAAACGATGAGCTCGCGGACGATATCGCGAATACATACGAACTACGATCCGGTACCCTTTATCGTAAGATACAAAGAAAAGGCAGAACTCTCAGCTTGCCCATTGTCCCAAGAGGTTTTAGGTGGTCCGTTATTAATCATGTGCACCAGTCAATTATGCACTTAGGTTAGGATAAAACGCTCGAGAAGCTGTACGAGTATTACCGGTTCGAAGAAATGGCGAAATATGTTCGTAAATTCGTAGAGAACCGTCATGCTTGTCAAGTTTCTTAGGCGAGTTTGGGCAAAATACAAGCTGAACTACATCCCATACCTAAGACCAGCATACCCTGGCATACGGTTCACATAGATATAACGGGCAAGTTAAGCGGTAAGAACGACTCGAAAGAATACGTCATTGTTTTGGTCGACGCTTTTACAAAATTCGTATACCTGCGTCATACTCGTAAACTAGATTCCCTTAACACCATTAAAGCACTTAAGTCC
Source organism: Bombus sibiricus (assembly GCA_014737505.1). Lineage (NCBI taxonomy): Eukaryota > Metazoa > Arthropoda > Insecta > Hymenoptera > Apidae > Bombus > Bombus sibiricus. Next base: position 20,560 of record JACXIM010000115.1, on the reverse strand, counting down.
GCTATATTTTTATTCGGCAGTCCCTGCCGGATAATAGCGGATCAAGGAAGATGTTTTACGGGCAAAGAATTCCAACATTTTTGTCAAGCTAAATACATAAAACTCCACCTAGTAGCAACCGGTGCTAGTAAAGCTCATGGGTAGGTAGAGCGTATTATGGGCACACTAAAGAACATGTTTACAACAATAGAAACGACCGGGTGGTCATGGCAAGACGCAATTGGGGAAATACAGTTGGCTTTGAATTGCAGCACCAACCGTGTGACTAAATCGAGTCCTTTAGAATTATTAACCGGCAAGGCAGCAAGGCCCTACGGCTTATTGTTAACTGACAATATTGAGGAAAGAGAAATAGACATCTCCGACGTAAGGCAACGGGCGATACAGAACATAGAGATTTGCGCTAGTTATGACAAAGTCAGATTCGACAAAACGAAAGCTAAAGTAGTTAGGTTTAATCCCGGCGATTTCGTATTACGCAAAAACGAGGAAAGAATCCAGACTAAGTTAGATCCAAAATTTAAGGGTCCATTTCTGATAGCAGAAGTTTTGCAAGGAGATAGGTATATTTTAAAAACCTTAGACGGCAAACAATCATATAAAGACAGTCATGATAGATTGAGAAAAATGCCAGATAGTTGTATTCCTGCTGAGTTGGATGTCTGTAGTGATGGCAATAACAGCGACCACGACGATATGAGTACCCCGAGCTCGGAGTATCATTAGCGCTATGGCCAATAACATCTACCAGAGTATGTAGTAAAGCTCTTTGAGACCGTGTGACATAGTTCACATGCGCTTCAGGGCGACAAAGTAATAAAACTCTGTGTGGTCGTGCGATCTAGAAAAACGAGATTCATTTGGGTATAAAATCGAGAATGGTCCATCATGTCATTACGATCCGACTGATAACCCACAGGATGCAACAAGCACTTTAAATACTAATTATAACGTTACTAATTTTTATTCGCTTTTATTTCTCTTGTTGTCAAACCTCCGAACAAAGTTTTGTTGTTACATTGGACCCTTGGCTTATTTGGACATTTAGCTAAATTGTAAATAATGTTAGTTGTATCAAGTCTAATGTTAGAAAAGCTGAATATTCTAGTTACACCCGAGGACGTGTGATAGTCAGAATGGCCGTGTCGGAGATGAAAGAACACCGGAGCCTTCCCTTTGGAACTTCGGGAAAATTCCGTAACATTGTAATCTGGATCCTACAACAGCTGTAATTAAACAATTATAGTCACCCAGTCCGATTGTAATTGTTCGAAACTTGTGATAGTGGGCTTGGGCTCGAGGCGACAGCCAGTCGCCGAACGAGGCCGCGGTCAAGGGATGAACGTTTTGTCTAACAAAGATATGGAGTAATAGTATAGCTCCCCTTAAAAAGTAAATAGTTGTAACACTCGACGGTAAACATTCCAACGGTCTCTGTCCCGTGGCTCGCCACACGCAGACCTTGTTCTTCGGGTAAGATGGCTACCAGACGTCCACGCATCTCCACAGTACATGTTCAGCTAGCCCGGGGGCCCGTTATAAATCTTAAGATTTAGTTAACTAAAGTCCTTCAAACAGACAAACAGTCTTTGTCCCAACTACGGAAAGTTAGGGGAAATCTATCCTCTCGCGAACGACGCTTCCCGCCAGCAACTTTCCCTCGAGGGCGACTAGCGTCTTTTTCTAACCACCGATATGGAGATTGACCAATTAGCAGCAACGCCAATTTCCCTCACCTTCCAAACGAAGGCTTTTCCTCGACGAATCCGAGGATCTCATGTCCTTAGACACACCCTATACAGTTTTTCCTCTGTGGCATCATCGGGACAGATAGTCATTCTCTCGTGCGATCTCATCGACGAAAGAGAAACGTTTCTTTACGATCAGTGAATATTTCACAAAGAGCCAGACTTAGAGTTTGTGGGAACGTACATCTATCATCCAGTTGACCGCGGATTCGTTATCGAACCTGAGACCATCGTTACTATTGTCGCGAGCGCCTAATCGCCGTGGTTAATCGCCAAGATAGTAACATCTCCAATACTGTAATAAACTTCACCTGCGTTGTATCGCTCCAATGGCTAATTCCCCTGAAGATTCATTTGACGCCTCTAACACCAACTCTAATTATAATGTGAATCCGACATATATATGTCGGAGATGAAAGAACACTGGAGCCTCTTCGGAACTTGGGGAAAATCCCGTAATATTGTAATCCAGATTTTATCATAACTATAATTAAACAATTGTCATTCAATCTGATTGTGTTTATTCGAGATTTGTAACAATGAGCTTGGGCTCGAGGCGACAATCAGTCGTCAACGTAGCCGCGGTCAAGGGATGANCGCGGATTCGTTATAGAACCCATGATCATTGTGATTAGCGTCGCGAGTATCTAATTATCACGGTTGCTTGTCGAAATCTGGAATAATCACATTTGCGCTAGTCAATATCTTCTCTATTGCTTCACAACAATGTCTAATCACGACGAAGATCCGTTTCGCGCCCCTAACCCCAATTCTACTTATAATGTGAATCCGACATATATATCGTTAAATATACTCAAGTGTTTCTTGCTATCATTATCACGACCTACACCTCAGATTTACTTTAAGCGGACTATATGTGAACTGACATGTTTGATGTGAGATATATCTATTTTCTTGGTTTGAACGTAAGTGACGATTTGTCTTAAAAAAAAGTCTTGTGATACTTTGGATAAAACATGTTCGCGGAGGTAAAATACGTGAATTCGATAATTAAATATTTTCAAACTTACAAAGGTGGATGATTTAATGTGAGTAGTCGTTCTCTTTCTGCACGTAATCACCCCTACGGTACCGGCAATTGCAGGCACAGTGCGTACAGAGACTGTATTTCCATTAATACGCTTGAAATGATATTTTATTTATTTATACAATCCTCCGAAATGAAATGCTTGAGGTAGGATAATAAGTAAAATAATAATGGGCAATAGCCCATTGTATCTGTGACGGCACTCGACCACGGAACTTTCCAACGGCTTCGCGGCACAAAGCGCTGTACAATTAGAGATACGTGATTATTAACTCTTTATAGTTAATCGTTAATCGTTAATTGTTGATCGTAAATTGTTGACTGTTGATTGTTAATAGTTTAATCAACTTTTTTTGTTGAACATCAAGAGTATTTCTTGTGGGCACCTTCACCAACTACCACCTCATATCTGTTCATTGGATAAGAAATGTTAATGTGTTAATTTGTCATTAAGTTCGCAATTTGGCAGTAGTAATCCTAATGGAGGCTCGTTTGTACGGAGCCTACCGCGAAGCGCGGAGGCCCCTGCAATGACTTATGAAGGAGGCGAAGAGGCGGGCCTGGGATGAACTCCTGGCCACCCTCGACCCCGATCCCTGGGGGCGCCCTTACAGAATGGTGTTAAACAAACTCCGTCCTTGGGCGCCTCCCGCGACGGAGAGCATGGACCCTCGTTTCCTGGAGGAGGTCGTCGGCGCCCTGTTTACGGGAACGGTCAACGAGGAAGCGAGCAGGGAAAGCGAAGAGCAGGAGCCGCAACCGCCAGAAGAGGAGGAAGAGCTACCGGATATCGCGGGAAGTTGGAACCCTGAATCGGGGGTCTCCGAGGAGGAGTTGGCGGAGGCCGTCGGGAGGATCGGAGCGCGGAAAGCCCCAGGTACCGACTGAATCCCGGCCCGCCTGCGGAAGGACGTTGCTGGGATCTTGGTCCCGAGGCTAAGGTGTCTGTTCGACAGAAGTCTGGCTCGAAGCGAATTCCCCGTCCCATGGAAGGAAGGACGGATGGTCCTGCTGCCGAAGCCAGAACGGTCTCCGGACTCGCCTTCCGCCTTTTGGCCGGTGTGCCTTTTGGACGAGGCTGGCAAGCTGCTGCAGAGGGTGGTGGCCGCTCGCCTCGAGTCGCATTTGTCCCGGCGTGCCCCTGGACTGCACGACGCCCAGTTCGGCTTCCGGAGGGGGCGGTCTACGACCGACGCTGTCGCCCGTGTCCGCTACCTCGTCGAGGGGGCCCAGCGGCAGGTTTGCGTGGCGTTGGCCATGTCGCTTGACGCAGTCAACGCCTTCAACAACATCCCCTGGGACAGGATAGGCCGGGCCCTTGAGTTCCATCGAGTGCCCGCTTACCTGCAGGGTGTGGTCCGGGCGTTCCTCCGGGACCGCAGTAACGTCTACACCGGGCGGGGCGGAAGGATAATGGGGAGGACGGTGTGCCGCGGTGTCCCGTAGGGGTCAGTGTTGGGCCCGTTGCTGTAGGACATCGCGTACGACGCGGTGCTTCGGGTGCCAATGGCCTCAGATTCGGCACTGGCGTGTTACTCCGACGACACGTTGGTGCTGGAATGGGGCTTGACGTGGGGCAGGGCCGACCGCCTGGCGGAACTGGCGGTGGCCTGCGTGGTCGCCACGATCAAAGGGTGTCCCCCGAGAAGTCCGAGGCAATGTGGTTTTGCCGAAGGGCCGATCACGGGACGCCTCCAGATGATTATCGTCTGGGGTTGGAGGGGGCTGAAATCGTGGTCGGAGTCAGTATGAAGTATCAGGGTGTGATCCTCGACATCCACTGGACCTTCGGCGCTCATTTCAAGCGCCTGACATCCTCGGTCGAGGCAGCGGCGAACGGCTTGGGACGTTTGCTGCCTCGGCTGGTCGGGCCGGGCGTCGGGATGCGACGGCTGTACGCCGGCGTGGTGCGATCGAAGCTCCTTCACGGAGCTCCGATCTGGGCGGAGGACCTGATGGCCAGCAGTCGCAGTCTTCGGTTGGTCAGAAGGTTGTACAGGACTATGGCTATCAGGGTAGTGAGGGGTTTCCGTACCATTTCGGTGGCGTCAGCGGCGATGCTCGCGGGGTCTCCTCCTTTCGAATTGCAGGCCCTGCGGTGTCGCGAGATTTATCTCCTCACTTGGGGTTTGTCGGCCGGGGTCGGCCCGGTGGACGCCGACGCTAGGGTTCGGGCTTGACGGGCCCTGCTCGACAGATGAAGCGCCGATCTCGACACGAGACCGGGCGCGCCGGGGCTAAGGGTCCTCGAGGCTGTTCTTCCAAACTAGGACGTTTGGTTGGACGGTAGCGGGCCTCCCCTGACCTACAGGGTGACGTAGGTGCTCACCGGACACGGGTGCTTCTGTGAGTACCTGCACCGAATCGGGAAAGAGGCGACCGCGCGTTGCCACCACTGCGGAGCGTACTCGGCGCAGCACACCCTGGAGTACTATCTGGCGTGGGCGCCGCCGCGTCACTACCGCAATATCATATTGAATTTAAGAATGTCGTAGTCTGCTATCCAGAATCAGTCAAGCGTTTCTGATTTCTTATCGTCACACACTGATGCATACGTACTCTCAGCGTCGTCAATTTATAATACATGTTCTTCATTGGACGGTCGCTTTCTCCATTTAACCCGGTAGAACTCTTGAAATATTACCCTTGATTTCCTTATCACCTTGAACGGTGTTTAAACTGACCAATAAATCGTCGACTTAAAAATAATTAGTGATAATGTGCCCTATCAATGAATGTTTTTTGCTATTTCGACTCCGAGATGTCTCAGGCATTCTGTTACCAAGAACGGGGCGGATACTGTGCTATACGTAACTGTTTTCAGTTCTATAGGATATTTACTACAATTAGTTTATTTAATTTAGATTAAACAGGTGTTGGTTAAACAGGAAACGATGGTTGATTAACGTGAACTAAATACAATAACGTACTATATTTAAGATAACTAAATAGTTAATTTGCAACTCTCGTCACCACGGTTCCAACGCTGTTTCTCACGCGGACCACACTCTCTCGACAATGCTAGCAACACTATCTCAACAATGTAATTCGCACTCCCCGACTTCTCAACTAACTCTCTCTGACTTCTCAACTAACACTGACTATTAATTCGTCTTTGTCCCTAAGCATTCTTTTGTCTTTTGCCTTAGTCCTACCACGCACGTGTTCCGCAATCGCTCGTAGCCAGGGTCACGCAGGCATTTTCCGCGAAACTATTCGATGGAAGGACCGAAGATACATTGTTGGGCCTGTCGGCACTTCGGCTTTCTCGCGGCATTGTAATATCTCTTAGGCCTTTCGTCCACGATACTACAGCCCCGATATCCTAATCGCTTCCAATTGACCTTCTCTCCATGGCATTCGCTGATAACGCCTGTTCCTTGAGTCTACGCGTATTTTTGTACATTTTGCAATAACGGCTGAGAATACAAAATTGTATTCATCATAATAGTATAATGAATTAATCGCTTTGGATTACAAGACCTGTTATTTGTGTTTCGTTTAACGAAATTCCAGTAGTAGTTCTACGGAGAGATGAACGCGGCATGTGATGCGTCAATGCCGCGCTCCGTGCCTGGTGCTAGATAGAACGGGAATGTGTACTGGTGGAACCCGAAGATAGCAAAGCTGCGGGCGAGACGCGTTCTGCTTCGAGAAGCGATCTGCTTCTGTTACGAGGCATATAAATGGACGCGACGCATCTTACAGCGGAGGATCAAGGGCGCTAAAGCCCGATCCTAAAACCTCGTCCAGTCAGTCGAATCCGACCCGTAGGGGCGGCCGTACAGGTTGGTGATGAAGAAACTGCGTCCAAGTGCCCCACCGCTGACGGCAGATATGGATCCGGCATTGCTGGCGGAGGTCATTCGCACACTGTTCCCGCAACAGGAGGATAACCCGGGGCAACCTCGCACTTCCTCGACTTGGATAGTGGAGTGGAGGAAGGAACTAGGGCTCCGGTGGAGAAGATGCTGGATGCGGCGAGGAGGATGGCATCCCGCAACGTGGCGCCGGACCCGGACGGAGTTCCGGGACGAATATGGGCGGAGACTATGGCGGTCAAGGCCCCCAGACTACGTCACCTATTTACACGGTGTCTGAGGGAGGGAATCTACCCTCGGATATGGCGCATGGCGAGGTTGGTCCTGCTTCGAAAGGAGAGACGACTGACGGACTCGCTGCCCGCGTATTGTCCGGCGTGCCTACGGAATGAAGTGGACAAGTTCTTCGAAACAATTATTGCCGCACGTCTGGAGGTTCATATATCAGGGCGAGATTCCGGTTGGCACGAAAGCCAGTACGGCTTTCGGCGGGCTGCACGACGGTGGATGCGGCGAAACCAGGTTTTACGTTCTATTTAGTTGCCGACGAGAAGTTAGCGTTAACTGACGTTTAATGCAACTCCATTTAATAAGCAATGGGCTCCACTTTCGGCTAACCTGCTATGTGCGGGACTACTGGCACGGGAGAGGATTAAAGTTGTTCAAAAGTAAATTAACAATATGTAATGATTTATTCAAATCTTATTTGATCTCGATATTGACAATTGACTGGCAGAATGACGGATATAAAGTTCTTCGGTTGACAAAATTGTAATTCTTCGGTTAACAAGATAATAACTAACTCTTCGATAGACAATGGTAATTATTCGGTTGACGAACGATAATTATTTAAAATGCTCGATTAACGAATGGTAAATATTCTCTTTTACTAACTTCTCTGAGTCGCTACATTTATATCCATCGGAGATGAAAAAACGTCGTGGTCTTTCTTTTGAAAATGTTTGGGAAGATCCCCAACGTTTGTTTAACTGCCGACTTTGTTTACAATTTAAATTTTATTAATATCGTTATAAAAACATACATAGTTAGATAAGTTTTCGCAAGATATGCCTTCTAGCGGCTTCAACTGCCTTTCACTTCGAATACTGTAAACACGGTTTCAAATGAACGTTTTAAGTTACCTTGATTTCAAAGAAATTATCAATTTTACTTTCGCGCTACGGATCATGCGATTCGCGGACGTAACAATGGGTACGCGAGATGTCACGGGCCATGGCTTCCCGGGATGGAGTAGCGCTGGCAGTCTCTTTCGACACAGGCAATGAATTCAACACCATGCCCTGGAGCGAGATATTGGAGGCCCTTGAATTTTTCGTTGTGTCTCGCTATATTATTCGTGTCATACGGGTCTACCTCAGCGACAGATTGGTCGGCTACACCGGCAGGGATGGTGAAGGGCGGCGGCCTGTTGAGGGCGGGGTTCCGCAGTATTCGATTTTTGGTCCGATTCTGTGGGTCATCAGATACGACGAGGTGCTTCGCTGTCTCATGCGCCCAGACTCAGTGTTACATGCTGTGTTACGCGGACAACACGTTGGTCTTGGCCGGAGAACGCTGGTGACACGAGACGCTACGCCACGGAGAGCCTGCCGCCGTTTGCGCGATACGGGCTATACGCAGGCTGGGTTCGAGGGTGCCCCAGCCAAGTTGGAGGCCATGTAATTTTACGACTACCGACGTAGGTGGACTCCTCCGCCCGGCCTCTGTTTGGACATAAGCGGGGAGAAGATTGAAGTAGGGCTTCAGATGAAATATTTGGGCCTCACCATCGACAGTCAATGGATGTTCGGGCCGCACTTCAAGCTCCTGGTTCCCAAAGTGACGGGAACAGCCAAGGCTTTATGTGGCCTGCTGCCGAATATCGGTGGGGCAAAAGTCGGAGTGCCCCGACTATATGAGGGAGTCCTCCGTTCTCGGGTCCTGCACGGGGCTCCGGTGTGGGCAGGTGATCTGATAACAAGTCGACGCAGTCTACTCTTGTTGAGGAGGGTTTATAGGACGACCGCCATCAGGATCAGGACCGCCAGGACGGACGATATCATATGCGTCGGCGACTGTCCTGGCGGCGTCTCCTCCGTTCGAGCTCCAGGCCTTGGCGCTCCGAGGAATGCACGAAGACCAGAGGAGCCTAAGCTCAGGCGGAGTCTCTCCCCCCTACGAGCAGGCGGCCCAAGACCTTCGGGGGGGGGGGGGGGAGCTAGACGAGAGGTGTGGGAGCGGAGGCACTCCGACCTACTCGCCGAAGACCAGATCTGTGGCTGCCGGGACGTTAGCTCGGTCCTGCTATACTGGGAGACTTGAAGAGATCGCGGAGGTCTTCCACTGACCTTCCGGATGACGCAAGTGCCCGCAGGACATGGAGTATTCGGGGATAATCTGCAGAAAATCGGAAGAGAGGTGACGAACACCTGTCACCACTGAGGTGAGGGCGAGGACACGCCCTCACCGTGCCACATTCCAGCACACGTTGGAATTTTGTCCCGCGTGGGAGGCTCTACGTTGTATTCTACGTCTAGCGATTGGCGAGGCATTAGACCCCTCGTCAGTTGTGAAAGCGAAGCTGAGGTGGCAACAAGAGTTCCTTGCAGTTCGCTCATATTGCGTAGGCGTAATACTTGTAAAGGAACGAACACAGCGGGAAAGGGTGAGAACATCCCACCCTTGCAGGGTTACGCGCCGAAGGATGGCCCGACGCCATCCTAAGTGGTAATAGAGGCCGACACGCAGAGGAGGATCTGGACCTCCTCAGACTTGAACGACGGCCCAGGGTATAGCGTTGAGATGGGTGGTCCCTACCAGTGCCCGAACTTACCATGGAATGACTCCCTCGCACAAGAGAAGACGCAGAAGTGCTCCGGCAGTAATTCGAAAGTGGTCTGCGGGTTTCCCAGCTGAGCGTCAGGCGGTCCATCGTGGGGTTTTAGTCGGTATAGTCCGACATGTCACCGTCGCTTCCAAGAGCGGGGAGGTATCCATGAGGATTTCCCCACGTATAAAAAAAAAGTAGTAGTTCCTGCTGATCTGTCGAATACTACTCCCAACTTGGTATTATCTTCTTTAGAAATTGCATTATGAGGGAGATAAAATGTACACTTTGAGTCTGCAATATCTGCGTTGGGCACTTCTGGCATGTGTCCTAATTTCTGATATTCTATCATAAATTCTATGTATTTCTCGCGTACGTAATCCATTGAATTTGTGCACTAATAAATTTAACTGAAACCCTCCTCCTTTTACCTCAAAATTATTGATAACTAGTACATATTCACTGACAAAATAAAAAACTAATCGTAAAACTTATATATTATATTAAACAAGAAGACGAAGTAAATCATAGAAGAAAAGATATTATCGTGCAATATTCATATAAGTGTTAGCAAAATTACAATAAAAAATACAATATCTTTTAGCCTACTACATTGTCTGAATGTAACCAGCGAATGTTTTTGTAGGTGATATTAATTTGCGGTAACCAAACAAATCTTTTGCCATTAATAATGGTTACCTGTAACGAAAATAAAATTTCGACTATTGATAATGACTACTGATAATACAAAAGTGCTAATCATTTACATTGATTGCTGTTAACCAAAATTAAATTTCCGTCATCGATGATAATTAGCAAATTAATAATTAGCCAAATAAGATTTCAGTCATGTATAATCATTATTCGTGATCAGAACAATTAAAAAGTGATACTTTTTAATCATTTCATTTCTCGAGAAATATCTTCGATATTTATCGATAATAGCTTCTATTTGAATAATAATTGAATTCTATTTAATGAATTTAAAAAGAAATGTTTAAAATAGCTGTTATTTTGGATCTCTAATAAAAACGATTCTTCTGTTTTATAATACGAAATATGTGTTTATTATACTTGTTCAACGACACTTCCAGAATCGATGTATTCCACGTCACTTCCTGAGGTAGACAACATGCCCTCAACACAGCGGCCGTTCGGCTGTGTCATCAAGTTCACTCCGGAGACGACTACATCATCTGGATGGGCACAGTATACGGCAACGCGTATCCTGGATCGAGGCGTCAAGCGGCTCGTCTCACTACCGAGCCAACCTGATCCAGCGGACTCTGGTCAACTCGCAATCGACAAGGAGTTGGATGGGAAATTCAATTAATTTCTTTTTATATAATTTTGATCGGTACCCTCTCAACGGGGGAAGGATGTTTCGTCGGGTGAATCCTCGCGTAGCCCGGAATCGACTGGTCGAAAGAACAATACTTTTACCTTTCCCATATGATGTAATAGCTGCAATAGTTTTAGATCTTTGCGTATAGTCGTAACCGGGTTTACTGTTTAGTTGCAGGCCTGTTTAATCCAGATCAGAGATATCAGTTGCTTTATTTAGGAGATTATTACTTAGTAAACTCTGCTCTAGAAATTGAGGGTAATAATCAACTATTTTATTCATATCTTGGCAATGAGCCAATGAAACGCCCTCAGATTTTTGGACAAAGAGGTTTGAATAGCATTTTAAAAATATATTTAACCAGTTGTCTCCAGCTAATCCATTTTATTTATAAAATTTATGGCTTATACCTGAAGTTTTAACTAAATTGAACGCCACAGATTTTACGCATTCACATGTTGGTGCGAAACTATACTTTTTGTAAGTTTTTAATATGCGCCTTGGGTTTTTTTTCCATTAACTACATGTAATAATGAAGATGAGTCCTATCCTCTTCTCTGAAAAATCTTTATTTTTCATTCGTCTTCTCAACGGAGGAGATGCTAAAGATTCTACATGTAGCATTGGCAACCATTCTGCCACTTTTTTCTGTCTCTACGGCATCCAACAACGCTTCGTTTATCCATATTCTTCCACATGTACTATATTTTCGTTTATACTCAATAGACATGTTTCTGAAAAGCTGTTTACAGGTTATTATGCTTAATTTTATGGTGTGTCAACTATTCTGCAAAAATCCGGGCTATCTTTCCTGAGAATCAGAGAATAATGATTCACTTGTTTTCTCAATAACGTCATCACAATATTTCAACACACGAACGTAAACATATTATATTATATTAAGAAACATTATATTAACGCATTGCATCCAGAAAAAATATTATTTTTTGGTAAAATGTTAGTGAGGAAATGAGTAGAAAATTTTCAAGAAGAAATATTCCAATTTTATACCACGTATAAGCTGAGTTAATTTCTAAATTAAAAATCCTTTTTGAGAAAAATATTAAGAAGATTTCTCTTTATTGTCTGCGATATTTATTTTATCTAGATGGCGGGTGTACCAGCGGAAATTAACCATCTACACTCCTAGGTATCCGACAGACTTTTTAATTATATTTTTATCACTAACGATTATTTTAATTTTCTTCGAAATTCATTTTCCTGTCAAGAGGATTACTTTTATCATGTGATTCGTTTTATCATATCGAGTTTTATCAGGCCAGATTTTATCGGTTTTATCAGTTTTAGCAGGCCAATTTTATAAGCCAGTCTTGCAGATTGTGGAACATATTGTCATAGACCATGTTCCATAGGAAAGGTCCCACTACCGAGCTCTGTGAAATATCAGCGTGTATGCCCAATGGCACCGCCTCTTGCGCTATTATGACGATTACTTTTAGACATATTTAGACTATAATTCTGCGCCTGCTCTGGGAGTTAAACGCATTTTTATTATCGATAGTACCCATCATACATATTAACGCCTTCCTTCTGCATAGGTCAACCATCTTAGTCACCTGGTAGATGGCATCGATGGTACTTTGTCCCTTTTGAAACCCAAAGTATTCGCCCCGGAAGCGATCTTGGCTCAAGCATTTCTTCATTTGGGACTTGAACATGTGCTCCCACACCTTCTTCAAAGCTGGGAGGATGCTCGTGGGCTTATAAGATGTAGGAAGGAGAGGAAACCGTCTTGACCACCTTCCAGGTTTTAGAAATTTTCCATGTCTCAGTTATCTTATTGATGTCATTTTGATTATTTTCGCAGACACACCATCAACTCCTGCGGCTTTCTTCGAGTTTATTTTGTTAATTGCCGCCATCACCTCTTCTTGGAGGATCCGCATATTGGACACGACGCTGTCATCGATCCTGTCTGAACTTATACTGCCTCTATCCGCCTGTACATCTGACTGCGTCTGAAATAAATCATCAAGAATGATGGTCAACACTTTACTGTTATGTAGTTCCTTTAGTAGTGCTATTTTGGGCATTTTGGTCATGTATGGCTTCCCCTACGAGTCCCATTCTAATGTGACGCAAAGTTTCCCCCAAGTTCTTTCCTCACTTCTACTTATGCAATCTTCCAGCTTTCTTCTAATCTCTTTAAAATCTGCAACCAGTTTGTCAGTTTCGTGGCAGTTACTTTTCTTCATTTTTCGGCTTTTTTCTACTTTTTTTCGTGTACACTCTCAGTGCGGCTATCGCTGCATTCTATCAATAATTGTTCTATCTTTTGCCGCCACGGAGGTAGGTCTTTTTTAAGTTATTCGAGCAAGCGTTTACCAGATTTTTCTAGTATATGTTCTCCGTACATTATCCTCTCCACCGAAGCAAAATCATCAGCATGTTTTAAAGTTTTGCCAAATTCATTAGTAATTCATCAGTCAGTGCCTTTCATTACACGTTTAAAACTTTTGTTTCTGTTTCAGTTCGTCTTTTTATAACAACTATGGAAGGCATACAGATGGTCGAAAGCAGAGTACGCTTTTAGTGTCCTGCTTGTCTGATGCGTGTTGATTATTCGCATATCTGCACTGGGGATGCCCGAAAAGCTATTTCATCTGTTTTTGTAAAATGAGTATCGTTCTCTGATTCGTATGGACATTAGCCCGTTTTTAACAGTCACATCTGACAATGTTCTTCCCCTTTGGTCCGTCCTTATTCCACGCCAAGTTGGTGTTTTAGCGTTGAAATTTTTGTTACTTTTATTTTGTCTTCGAGACTATTAGCGCCAGTATACTTCTTTGGTTATGTTGGGGGGGGGCAGTATCCAGTACTAATGCAGAAGATATCTTCCGCACTCACTCCGACCATACAATCATCCCTGACTGTTGATTACTCCCGCAGATGCTTTCCATTGAATAAAGTGACCCACAAGGATGCGTCACTTATGGTATTGTCACGTAGAATTCAGGGTTGGATGGTAAAAGAAAGGAATACTGAGTCGTAACCCAACCATTAAACTTCTTTTACTGGACTTTTATTATAAATTCACTACTTACAAGTAACAGACTGACACTGAACCGGAGAAGAGGGCTGCGCAAGAACTACTCGAGCTGTCTGAACTCTCGGCTTATATATATTTTTGTTTGGGGATGTTGAGGGGCTCGGTGTAGGTTGTGATGTGGAGAAGTGTCCGAAGGTCGGGGGTCGATGCCTTATCTATGATGTAGATTAAGATGTGTCATAGCTTCTGTATAGGCTATGATGATAGGGTGGTGATGTGTCCAAGGGAGTCCGAAGCTCGGTGGTCGATGTCCTATCTTTGATATGGACTAAAGTGCATCACAGCCTTGGTATAGGTCATGACAATAAGGTGGTGATGTGTCCAAAGGAGTCCGAAGCTCGGAGTCGATGTCTTATCTCTGATTACTGTTTCTGAGCGGATGGCCTTCTTGAGCGTGTGACAGTATCATTGTACCAGTACTTGAGCTTTGGGATTCGGATATGTACGCCAGATCAGCTCTATATTCACATACGTACTGGCGCACCAACTCCTGTGCCACCGTATACCTATTCCAATCAATCTTTAGGACCTTTATCTTTGATTTTTTGTATCTGCCTCGTTCGTTTTCTTTCTATAGACATATTCATTATATAGGGCATGCCAGCAAGCCCGTCACGTGTCTTTTGTTTGTTGGCCCCCCTGTGTGGTATCTTGCAACTCAGTTGGGTTAACAATTTACAATATTGTGATGCTTTGCACCATATTCCATAAATAATTCTTATCCGGGCCTTATCGTTGTATTACGATCTAAATTCGAATCTTTCATTAGTACGGTAGTTGCTGCCACCAGAAACAGTCCGAAGACTATTTCAATAAAATTCGTATTTATTATTATTTCCGAAATAAGGCTTACGACTGAAAGGAATGAATCAAAAACTTGTCGCGCTTAGCTAAAGTGCAACGCTATCTTGAAATATTCCAAAGGATCCTGCTCTTTGCGACAACTGAATAAAATCCAAAAACTAGTCACGTTTAGCTATAGCGCAGCACTATTAACCCTTTCGCTACCACGGGCGACTACAGTCATTCTGTGTAAGATACCACTGACGTACTACGGGCGGTTATAGTCGCTCTGATGCCGCTTATTGTACATACGACGAGTATTGTACATCGTCAGGCCTTTTATTAACAATAAAATGGTGTAATAATATGGCAGTGTATGTTATCCTCTTTCCACAATGAAGAATTGGTTGATACGAAACATCATTATCGCATGCAAAAAACGAAGTGCGTTGTCGATTATAATCGATTGATGGAAACTGTGGAGCGAATCGCGATGCCAGTGCCAGATTTGCGATGTTGGTCTATGTGTAACACCATGTTTCGAAAAATACTACACGCAATACCATTATTAAAAGCTATTAGTATCATACAATTATATGTTTGTATGTTTTAATTATAATTGTATGTATAATTATATAATTGTATGTTTATTATTTGTTTCGATATTGTAATTAAAAGTGAATGTGTTAAGAAATTATAAATACTCTGTTTTCAGGAAAGTTATTTTCTTCGAAAAACACCGCCAGAGCAGCTCGGTTTGCAGTGAGACGTAAGACGATCTTTCTCGCGCACCGTGCACTGTTTTGACGCGGCGACTCGTTCAGCGGGAGTGCCGCGGCGGAGAAGTCGCACGTTGCGAAAGGGGTTAAATATTCTACACTGTTGTATTCTATCAATATTTTAGTCAATTAAGTTAATGTAAATGGATAGCGTTAACTAGCGTTTGGATGCAACTGGCAACTAAATACCACGTTTCGGCTAACCTGCTATGTGCAGGAATATTGGCACGGTTGAGGATTAAAGTTGTAAGAAATAAATAAATGTTTTCGATATACAACGATTTATTCGATTTAACTCAATTATATTATTATAATAAATGTTTTGATACACAATGATTTATTTCATTTAACTCGGTTATATTATTACTGACAAAATCTGTCTTTAATCTTCTGGATATTTAATATAGGGAGGATAATTGTCGTATGTTACAGGCGATGCTGCTCGAGACAAAGATAGTTGTGGCTCTTCTGGTCGGAGAACACCCTTATGTTCCAGTATCGGCGAATTAGAAGGTCAGAAACTAATTTCGGAATTTCTGCTTATCAGTCTTAATTCTTTTCTAACCCTTTCTTCCTCTCTTTTAATTTCGGCTGTCAGTAGTCGCTCAAACCAGCGCACAGCACGCGTACTGCTATTGTGACTTTCATCTCTATGATTCCTTCTTACTTTGTGCATCTAATGTGAACAAAGTCATTTTAGTGATTCTCTCGGTGTGTAAAATGTGTGATTTCGCACACCCAAAGATGAGCAATATTTGCTAGTAAAGGGAAAAGAAACGCGAAGATCCGCAAGAGCTTCTAACGATTGAGAACACCGTAAACCGCGCAGCGTTATCGGTTGCGGTATAATGACAGATTAACACAGGGAATAATCGTTTTATCCTTAATAACACGCATACAGTTGTCGACATATCTCCAATAGCAGTGGAGATACGATGGATTGAGTATTTGTGTCTAAATATGTAAAGCTGCAAATGTAAAGGATTGGCGGGGTCCAGGGTTGATATTGAGTAAACCAACTATGTGCGTTGTATGTGACAGAACATAAGGAGTATAATGCGTTTCGAATTGTGGACATATCTGCAATACCAGAGAGGATACGCTGAATTCAATATTTCAGATTGAAAATACGAAACTGCAATTACATTGAATTTGACAGAGACCAGAGTTGACATAGCGCAAATCTCCTGATGTGCGCTGTATGAAACTACGTTATATAGTATAACGTTATAAAGTATTACGTTATAATAATATTACGTTATAGCACATTACGGTATATAGTATTGTAGTATCGGGAAAAGGAGGGTACACATTGGGTCTATTGTAGGTTTAAGTATGAGTAGAATAAGTCGTAAATTTAAGGGATAGACTAAGAACCGTTAGGGTGCTTGGGAAGAGAGAAAGAGAGAGAGAGTGTAATTAAGAGAGTATGCCTTGGTAACGTCCAGGCTAATGGAGTGATGGAGTGGGAGAAGGATGCGAGGGTTGATGGTCAGTAGTTTTTGACCTGAGAAGACGAGAAGTTGGAACCCGAGTGTCAGGGTAAGACAGAAGTTGAAAGACGTACCCGTAAGACGAGGAGTGTTAGGGTAAGACGAGCCCGTAAGACGTGCAGGAAGACGTAAGACGATAGTGTAGTCCGTTTTGTTTTGAGTATTGCTTGTACGAATAAAACTAAGTTTAGCTTCAAATAAACCTTCCTTTCTTGACCTTGCTCTGGAAAGAACATATTTTAATATCAGTACAGTCCTAGGGGATCGTCCTAGATTGGTAGTACATTCTTGGGGGTTCATCCAAGTTGTTACTACCTTTTGGGGGTTCGTCCGAGTCTGATACTACAGTATTACGTTATATAATATTACTTTATAACATATTACGCTATTTAGTATTACATTATATAGCATTACGTTATATCGTATTACGTTATGTAGTATTACGTTATATAGTGTTACCGTATAACGTATATAGTACGTAGTTACGGTATATAGTATTACGTTATACATTGTTAACGCATAACGTATTACGGTATGTAGTATTATCTTATATAGTATTACGCTATAACGTATTACTTTATATAGTATTACTTTATATAGTATTACATTATATAGTAATACCTTTTATTGTATTACGTTATATAGTTTTAATACTATATGAAATATATAATATTATAATATAATACAATACTATATGACGTAATACGTTATAACGTAATACTATATAACGCAATATTCTATAACCGTCATACCGTAGCGCTATATAACGTATTGCTATATAACGTAATACTATATACCGTAATAGAATATAACGCAATACTATATAGCGTGATATATTATAACGTCATACTATATAACGTTATACTGCATAACGTACAACTATATAACGTAATACTATATAACGTACTGTGGTATAACGTAATATTATATGACGTAGATGTTATAACGTCATACTATATAACGTAAAAATATATAGCGCAATATGTCATACTGTAACACTATATGACGTAATGCTATATACCGTAATACGTCATACGGTAACACTACATGACGTAATACTATGCAGCGTAATGCCATATAACGTAAAACTATATAATGTAATACTACATAACGTAATACTATATAACGCAATACTGTATAGCACATTACGTTTGTTACGTTTATTAAGCGAATTGCCGCTTATTAGTTAATCCTAATGATACTAATTGAAATTCATATTTGAAATTCCCGATTATTACGGTAGTTGCTGCCACCAGAAATAGCCTAAGGACTATTTCAATGTTTTCTATTTTTCTTCTTTTTTTCCTTTTCTTTTATATTATATATTGTTATTATTAAGAGTGCTTATATATTATGAGTGCTGTTATAATTTGCGACTAGTAGGAGTTAACGGAATTGGCTCGCTAGAAGCGCAGCGCAATCTCGAGTTAATCCAAACGTTGCGCTTGTAACGTCAATCCACATTAGAGGTCAGATGTGTGCATACCCTCAATTACTTCAAGAACCTACTGTTACATCGGGCGACACTCTACCTAGACCAGGCCACACACCGCGGGCAAGATGGCAACCAGATGTCCGCACATCCTTACTACATACCCTCAATAGTCTTAAGGACCTAGCATAAATCTCAAGCATTTTCTAACCAAAGTCCTTCAGACCAAACATTCCTTTACTGATTCGTTTCCAAAGCCTATTGTTTATTACGGGAAGACATGGGAAAGTTAGTTTTTCTCACTTCACACTAGCAACTATCTATCGAGGGCGGTTAACACCCTTCCTAGTTCACCAACCTTCTTTCACCCAATCAGAAGCAATGTCTACTGCCCTCACTTTCCTAACCAAATTGTCATGAACAAATCCAATGGTCCTTTACTTCAGACACACCCATCACCAGAGCTTTCCTCCGGTACAGCATCGCGACTCCGACTCACTAATTCTTCATCGTTAGAATAGTCAACATCTTAAGTCACGATTATTGTAATTCAATAAACTTTGTTAGAAATTAAAGATAGTAGTTGTGTTACGACTCAACCTCCTCATCTTTAAAATATAAGTTTTAATTTTACGTGACACGCTCTCGGTAACAACTTGAGGGAAATCCCAGACTCGTATCACGCCTTTTTAGGGCGCACTCCCGCCTGAAGCATACCAAACAGTTGTATTACTGGCAAATAAATGTAGTATCGTGGAACAGGCCAAAGAGATAGCGAACTATAAACAAAGTCGCGAGAAAGCCGAAATATGTCGTCTGTCCTTCTTCAGATCGAATTACAATTATTATCGTTTCGTGGAAAGGGCCTACGTGACTCTGGCCGCGAGCGGTTGAGGAGCACGTGCGTGGTGGGGATAGGACAAGGGACAAAAGGACGCTACGGGAGAAAGACAAATTAGGAGAGTGTGGATCGAGAAATCAGAGAGTGTGCATCGAGAAGTCAGAGAGAGTGCGAGTTGCGTTGTCGAGAGAGTGTGGTTCGTTTGAGGGTTGCAAATGAACCATTGAGTTGTTTAAATTATGTCGAGTATCATTATGTTATTAGTTTCTAGTTCATATTAAACAATCATCGTCCTTCTGCCTAATCAACATCAGTACAATTCATTTACTTTAAATAAATCACTAATATCAGTACGTTCTTGGGGGTTCGTCCGGGATTGTTACTACATTTTGGGGGTTCCTCCGGGTCCGATACTACAATTTGGGGGCTCAGCCGGGATTGGACAAGGCAGAAAACGAAACGTTTAACAGAACTGTTCGTGCTAGTTTTGAATTTGCCTGTACGCGGTGCAATAAAAGACGATATCATTGACCGTTAAAGTCTGTGTAGTGTGGAAAAATAGAGATGGCAAACGTTGAGGACGAAAGATTGGCAGGAGAAGCAGGTTTGACTGACGAGCAGGTGGCTCAGATGCAAATACCTGAGTTAAAAGACGAGCTGAGAAGACGACGGCTGAGATTAGCTGGCAGAAAGCGCGAGCTGGTAGCACGATTGCTTGCTGCGTTACGCTTAGAGCGAGAACACGGCGCACGAGAAGATGATTCAGATGACGACAACGACGACAATTCAGAAGACGACGACGACGATGAGATTGGCGTGATTGAGGACCGTTTAGACGTCAGCGCTCCAGGAAATCGCCATCTCAATAATCAAGACGGCGGAGTTCGGGTAACTCCAGCGATAAGACGACCAAGGCAAGACGAGCCTAAGCGCACGGTGTTAACGCTCAAAGACGTAGAAGACTCGCTAGAGAAATTCAGCGGAGATGATCTGCTAAGTATAAATCGGTGGGTAGAAGATTTCGAAGAAATGGCAGAAGTGTGTGGTTGGTCAGACATCCACATGGTAGCTTTCGCTAAGAAGCTGCTCACAGGTTCCGCTCAAGCTTTTGTGCGACAAGAACGATGCACGAAGTCCTGGGCGAAGCTGAAAAAGACGCTGAAGGACGAATTCGAGAACGTAGTGACTGACCAGCAGATACATCGGGAGTTAGCGCATAGGAAGAAAAAAGCAGACGAGAGTCTGCAACAGTACATGTACAGTATGCGTGAAATTGCGGGGCAAGGAAGAGTGGATATGCAGTTGTTAATCGACTACATTATTCAGGGTATTCCGGATAAGGTCACGAATAAGGCTACGTTATATGGGGCCAG
>JACXIM010000114.1:138301-203965 GCA_014737505.1 Bombus sibiricus | reverse complement strand
AAAAAAATAAAAAAAAAAAAAAAAAAAAACTGTAAATGATCAATTTGGAAGAACTTTGGAACTATCACAATCACTAACAATTTATCTTAATATTTCTGATTAATTCTTTTTTACCACACCGCGGCATAGTTTAATGGAGAAATGTCGTACGATTGAGTTAATTTTCTTGGCGTTGGTTCGTTTGTCTATTCCATCGATGAATTCGTAAAAAGGGTCGTCCAACAATAAAATCGTGTGAAATCCTTTATTTGCTCGTCACGAAGTTCGCCGACAATTACGTTATCAATGAATGAAACCATTACTCTTCTTATGAAGTACCTCCTTACTATATGGTGAATTAACTTATGCAGATCATCCGTCATTAATAAGTAATCTCTCTTAGTTCGGCCACAAACTAGTCTACCGATTAGCGACGTTGCTACCGTTCACGTTAATTAGGTGACACTTTTTATCTCGCCCTCGACCATCGTCAACCTTCAATTAGTTTCAACACTAATCGCTCCGTTAGCAAGTACATCCTGCTTGACTATCGTGCCAGAACAAACCAGTAACCTTCGATAGCGTTATTTCTCTTTAATTATTTATTTCATGCAAACGAATTTGATTTTATAGTACTATATTATGTTGTCATTTCTCAAGTAAAACTTCAACTTCACCTACTATCTTTCACTTTCAATTGAAGTCATAGTGTGAGTGTTCTAAATTTTGAGAAAGATTGGTTTGTTTTAAAAATTTTAGCATTTCTAATATTTCAATAAAAGTTCTTCTTCGAGTTATCTTTTATGGAGAAGAAACTAATATTAAAGTCGTACGTCTATAAACATCACAATATACTTATGTACGTAAATAAAAATCGATAGCGAGTGTCAGTAGTATCATTACGAAAGTATAATCGTTACCTCAATCAAGCGCCCGTCCCGTTGCTCCTTCACTGGAATGATAATTAAACTTAATTCTGTAAATCTTCTTGTTAGCAGTTATGAGTAATCGAATTAAGTCGTTGTGGAAAACACTGCCTACATGTAATCATATTCCACCGATTAGGAAACGATTCGCATTTTCGGAAGGTTCTAACTCGATTATGAATCGCGATATCATGAGCAGATTCACACATGCGGCTATCTTATGCTTCGAATTCGGGCTAATGCTTCATACACGTTTCTCTTTTTCACGTGAAACTTGTAATTATATAAAATACTACAAGCCTTCCTATACAATTCTTTTATTGTTAATAATTACTTACTACTAGCAAAGGAATCAAATTTTTTTCAAATAGCGTGGAGCATTTGTAAATGTTTAAAGAGAGATTATTTATCTGAAAAATATTTACGTAGTATTTTTTTTGGACATGTTTATGATCTTCAGATTTAACGTTTACCTTTCAAACTTTAGTATTTATATTGTTAAACATCATGTTATCGCAAAATTAAATACTACATATCCTCACTGGAACTTACTTCAACGGACAACATTGAATTTTAACTTTGATTTTAAATTTAAAACTTTAATTTTTATTTCTAGATTACTAGTTTTTCATCCTCGATTAAAAGAATTAAAAGATACTGTTTCTAGTTTAATAATATTTGTAGAAGTTTATGTGTATAGAGGATAGTTAGTACGTGAGGTTTAACGACGAGATTGCTCGTTGATGAAACCGTCGAATATATTTAAAATAATAAATTAATGTACAGCCGTATACGTGAGTCGTTAGTACAAAGTTAGTAAATCGCAAAATAAAATCGCGGATAAATACTCGTGAGATAGTTGGAGATACTCGGAGATACTTTGTGGATACTCTGTTAGATACTGTTAGATACTCGTGATACTCGGAGATACTGTGTCGCGCGACTAACTGATAACTGATTGATAACTGGTTGCTAACTGATAGATACTCCGTATGTACTCTCCTGCTCGCGATCGCGTCCGTTTATTTATACTGGTCGGGGGGAAGTCGGAAAATTTGAATTCGTCTTCATTCGACGGTTGCATGTAGCAGCGACATTATTTTGCTCCGAGTTTATTTGTCATTACGCTTCATGCTCAAGGCTGTGTCAATGCTCCGAGGCAAAACAACAACATGAGTCGCTCTCAATTCGCGTCGTCCTTTGACTCCTGTGCCGCTACATATTGTTCAACAGGTATTTAATTTCGCAATCTTCAATAGGCGATTTTTGTAAACTTTTGTCAGTACTCAATGTTGGTGGATACCTCGTCTGCCACTGGGCATTACGAAACCGCCAAACACGAGTAGCCGTTAACTATTGCCGCCGTCACGTGTTTTGCCAAACCTTTTCGCTTTTACATAAAAATCAAAACATGATTTTCTAGTTTTTCTTGACGCTTTCCTTAGCAAAAATATCTACTGTATCGTATGTTAGATTTTCTCCTAGATCTTTAGTTTGTGAAATAAATTGGAAAGTGTAAGCAGAAAATGGTGCATTTTACGTGTCCTTTTCACTTTGATCATTATTTAAACATGTTTAAATATTTATAATGCAATATATATCATTTTGTTCGGGAGGGTCCATAGAAATTTTTCGTTTCCACCGCAACTCAATAGCTGCTACTATAAAAGCACAAAATATCTGCAAAGTTGGAAATTTGACATTTTTTCCAAAATTGATTTTCTCGGAAACTGTGGGGTCTAAGAAAAAACGGTTTGCAGATTCGCGTTTAGCTCACAAAAGTCTACAAGAATCACCTAGTGAAGGTTGCAAAATCGGGAAAAAATAAAAATTTGTTGAACAGTATAATAATACAGCCACATGTATATCAGATCACTTTTAATTCTATAAAACATGAAGCACAAAAACGTTACAAATTGTAGAGATGATTAATTATGAACTTAAATAATGAATTAAAATATTATTTACCTTTGTCAAGAAACAAAAACGAATCCTAACACCTGTTACAAAGGCAATACAAAAAACTAACGAATGTGAATCATTATGAGAGGAAATAGTTAACTTCGACAATTTGCGGAAGTAATATGCGATTTCAAACGAACAGTACTACATCAATTAATATGTCATCTTCTCATATGATCGTACGACGATATCTCTTCGTTCAATTAACGTGTAATTACAGTGGAACGTTGATTATCCAGATACCGATTAGGACGCCGCATCGCGTTGAGCCGCTGACTCCCGATTATCCGACCATGTGATCAGAAATTCTTGAACGTAGAATATATGTATGTATAAGTCGTTATATACGAATTATCGAACAGGCAGCATATCGCCATCAATTTGCTTGTCCAAGCTACTCTCCTATTTTCCACAGTCCAAATCCTCATACATAAATTCTTTTGTGTAAAAATTGTTAAGATATACTGATTCTTAATAAATTTCATTGTGACAATATGTCTCAAAGTATATACGGAAATTACAAAAATTACAATACATTCTAATCTACAAAGAAAGAGACAAGAAGAGAATTTATTTCAAAGTTTTTTACTGTAAAAGATTAAATTTATTTTATTGCGAAAGGAAATTATACGAAGCATAATTAACTATACATAAAAATCTTGTAAAACATAGTCAAAATGATTAGAGTATGCGTAAAATACATCTGTAAATAAGAAATTCTGTAAACTCTAAATACAATATTTGGCAAATGGAATTACATTGAGAATTTTTTTTTTTTTATTTAATATTTCAAATTCACAATTTGTCCAATTTGGACATTAGGTAGAATTTTTTAGCTGTTAGATTATCATGTGAGTGGCTACCCCCAGCGGGGTACCATCTTCGTGTTTGTTGGGTTATATCCTTTGTGAGATCTTCTGGGTGTTTCCTTTTCAGTCTTCTTTCTATGCTTGATGTGTTGATCGTTTCCGCAGCCAGTCGGTTCAGATGTGTTGCTATTCTTTCTCTTACACAAAGGATATAACATAACAAACACGAAGAAGGTACCCCGCTGGGGGTAACCTTCCACATGCTATGTATATCTGAATTATAATATTTTACCAAATGTCCTACTGGACAAATTGTAAAATTTACAATAAATAATATAAAAAAAAAAATTCTTTCTCTGTACCTTCCCGCGCATCTGCTAATCTCCTCCTTGACCGTTGGTATTCCCAGGTCTTTCCGAATGTCCTCGTTTCTAACGTACCATGGGGCGTTTACTATTGTTCTAAGAATTTTAGCTTGCATTGTCTCTATTTTGCTTATATGGCTCATTGCTGCTATCCCCCATAGTGGTATTCCGTACGTCCAGATTGGTTTTATGATCGTTTTGTATATTATTAATTTATTTGCTATGCTTAATTTGGATTTTCGACTTGTTAGCCAATGCATTTGTCTCCTAGTTATCTGTATTTTGTCTATTATTGATTTAATATGCTGTTTCCATGTAAGTTGTGTATCTAAATTACATTAAGAATAGCGACGATTTCGCCGATTTCAATGACCTTGAAATATATCGTTAATATTATGCACATCTGTTTCCTATACATATAATAGCCGTTCGGCTTTAGTTTTCAAATTATGAAGCAATTTATGTTTAATATTACCCATATGTATTATTTAACATTTTATTTTATAAATCTTTTTCTATAAATAAGTTATCAATGACGATAGATATAATTGTTACACTATTGAGCAATTGAAAATTAGAATAAAATGCCACATCTCGTATATTAATCGATTTATCGAAAATTGTTTCAGGCCAACATTGCTAAGCGCTTAATGGTGGCCTGATATTACTCTGGCTCAACCTATAAGCTATTGATTTTTCTTATATTTATACAATATTAAAAATAGTTATCTCTCTCGTGAATGAGTTAAGTTTAAGTTTGAATATATAAAAATGCGGCTGCCTACGCCAGAATGAAATGTAATCGTAACTTGAATTTAATTGAAGTTTTTTGCGAATATTTTGCAAAGACCAAGCGACGGTTGTATGTATAGAAAGAAATTGTTCAGAATGCTGATGTTGATAACATATTTCAGGATCATTGAAATCGGTGAAGTCGCCACTCTTCCTAATAATTATCGACATTTCATAAGCGGTTATAAAAAATGGGATTCATACATCGCTGTTTGGCATTGATAATGACATAACTTTAAAAATGTAAATTTTACAGGGAAGGCTTAGTAAAATTTACATTTCTGAAAGTGCTAAGTAGGTACGGGCCCTATTAATATAACTGTCCCCTGAAACAAAACGAATGGAATCATAAATATGCTGTTTTACACGATAAAATTAGGAACATAATGTAGATCCTCTATTCGGTGAAAGCAAATTTGAAATATTTTGAGTTGTGCCACTATTAATGCCAAGCAGCGATATGTATCATTAATCTTTCAAAAATGATTTACTATGACCAGAAGGAAAATTATACGAAGTTGAAATATTACTGAGCCAAACTAAGAAAAGATGTGTGTTTAAATTCTTCTGAAAAAATTAGATAACAGAATATAAATGTATTAAAATAGGATGTAACAAAATACACATTTACATAAAGTTACAAGGAATTAACAATCTCGATAAAGAATGAAAAGCGATAAACTTATAGCCACACGATATTTAAAATTTTTTTTGTACATTGATTATCAAATACTTTCACACAGGAGCCGAGGCTGATATCGTTTGCGAATATTCAATGCAAGATCAAAATCACTCCGTGTCGAAAAAATGTTTCTGCGTTCGAATGACTCTCGATAGCTCGACTATTTGTCATAAACAGTAACAAAAACGTCGTGTTTGTGATAAAATAAAACGAAAGAAAAACTCATTCCCCGTTGGTGCCATCTTGTATATTCTGGCAACAAGATTCGTGCGAAACGACATTTCAACATTTCAGTACGTTATCTCTGAAAAGTCAGGCAGAGACGGATTCGATCGATAAGAGCGCATGACAGAACGATATAGTTTATCGTGCCGTTTTTTATTATCAGACCCGTGAGTATTATTATTCCAATGCTCGTTGACTATGAGATCTATATGCGTATCCCGTAGGTCACGAACCAATTCCATCGTATATTATGAAAATACACAGGGAGGACTTTGAATTCTTCGCATTCTAGGGAACGTAAAATACTGCCCCGTTCTTTTCTTTCTTTTTTCTCTTAAGACAATCCACTTACACAGAAGCATTATGAAGTAGAACATTTTTCTTCTGGTACTTTAATACTGATTTAGTATGAGATGTTTTTGTATAGTTCAATTATGAATGAACAAGACATACAAATTTAGAAATGTAAAATATGAAATAGTTAAAGTTATTAATCTCACTGCATCTTTTAAATCGTTTTAGATCCCATTGCGTTTTTTTTTGTTTTATTATTGTTTATTAAATTTTTGTTATTAACAATTTTTTATTTTTGGAAGAACTATGAAAAAGTCCTTGATATGTGTCGTTTTTCATTCTAAATGTACGCTAGAAGTTTTCTTAAGTATTCAAAATGTTTTTGGCTATTACTTTTAATGAGAGTGAGATTCGAACAAATTAAAATAATATAAAATAAGACTGCGGATTTTTATGTAAATTTATGTTTTTCTGTGCATAATTAAAGAAATATAACTTAAGCTGAGATTTGTTTCGCTTACTAAATATTATAACGACCTACGTATTATAATTTGTATATATTATACACATATATTGTATATATTTATAATTTGTATACATTATACATTTTTGCATATTACGTGCATTCTGTACAATTGAAATTTTTTAATTTTCCATAATTTTCTAATTTTTGAATTGTTTACTGAGTTATTTTGTGTAAATAGATGTTTTATAAAAATATGAAATGGGAAAAGTTGTTAATAAAGTTAGGAGTAGACCATGGATTTTTATGTAAATGCATATTTTTGTAAACGTAACTAAGGAAACAGAATCTAAATTGAGATTTCTTTCAACTGCTAAATACTATAACGATTACTGTAACCTATATACATCCTATGAAGCCTACAGGAAAAGAATTTGAAATATGTATAAGTCACGTTTTCAAATAAACAATTTTGTTTGCACATTTAAACTAAAACAGTAATTGAGAAATAAGCAAGGCACATTAAACTTTTAAAATTTTTCTTTATCTTCCTAAGCATTCCAAAAGTATCGATTGTTTTAATATCAGAAATATGGTTGGTTCTTTTGCGAAAGATCGTGTATTTTTCAACTATTCTTAAATTTCTTAAATTTTTTACTTTTTTAAATTTGACATATTATTCTCCTTTTTAACTACTGAATCAATCCTTTTAAATACTGTTAATCCTGCTAATACCAATACTGTT
The DNA here is from genome assembly GCA_014737505.1 of Bombus sibiricus. NCBI lineage: Eukaryota > Metazoa > Arthropoda > Insecta > Hymenoptera > Apidae > Bombus > Bombus sibiricus. The sequence goes on along the minus strand of JACXIM010000114.1, from coordinate 196,723 downwards.
AAAATCAGAAAAATCGTAAAAATGGACTTGTTCCATTTCTGTAATACATTTTTATACATATACATATTTTTGCATATTGCAATTAGTATAGAAACGTTAGCAGTCCAATTATAAGATATAAACTATATATATAACAATAGCCATATATTGTTATTTATCTGAAAAAAGAGGAAAATGCAATAATTGTTAAGATGTTTGAACATTGACTAGATTGAGAAAATGATTGGTAATGGGTATCAATTTTTTTAAGATTACCATAGAACTATATTTTTGTCACCTTTGCAATAAGGAAAAATTATAATATATTCTGTAGGTAATCTAAAGATACACGTACTTACTACAGAATTTTAAGATCAGAATTTTAAGAAATGTTAAATTCAGAAAACTTTATACCTAACGTGACTCCTGAGAGCATATACATCATATGAAAATAAGGTAATATTTTATCAGATACTCTTGATATTTGTTGCTACCTTACTGTAAGAAGAATTTGATTTTATAGGTCGATAGTTTACTAATGGTTGCTTTGGAATAGAAATGATGATGTCTAAAATATGCCTTTTTGATATTTATATGTAGATTGTATATTGTTACGATCAATTTTACATAATATTGAAACATTTCTTAATAAATATTAACTCTTGAAAGCTTTATTCAAAGTTAAACAATTTTTAATATAAATATAGGTTATATTTATGAAGATATGTACTGTTTTGTATAATAAATTTAATTATAAATACTTAAATAACTAATTTCGTAATTTATATAAAATGTTTGGAACAATATTACGAATTATATGACATTAAAAAGTATTGCAATATTTTCACCGAGTTAAGTTTTAAAGAAATGTAGAGGTTATGTGTAGAGGATGGTTGGTCGGTGAGGTTTAATGGACGAGATTGCTCGTTGTTGAAACCGTCGAATATATTTGAAATGATAAATTAGTATACAGATAATGTTCGCAAAGACGCTCCTACTAACCGATTCGCTAAAACAGTGTATGAGTCGTAAAATACGATCGCTAATGACTCGTTAGTTAGATCGCTGATAATTCGTTGATAACTGGTTGATAACTGATCGACAACTGACTGTAACTCATTTCCTTGCGATCGTGTCTGCTTATTTATACTGCTCGGTGGAGAGTCGGAAAATTCAAATTCGTCTTTGTTCGACGGTTGCACGTAGCAGCGACATTGTTTTGCTCGGAGTTTATTTATTCTTACATTACGTGTATCCTAACAATCTTGATACTCCGAGGCAAAATAATAACATGATTTGAATTGACCGCTAACTCATGTGCCGCTACATCACCCCCCCTCCCCTACCAGTGATAACGTTTTTATATTTGTTGAAATTGATTTACAAAGTTTTTTCTCTTTTGTTGTACATACTGTCGTACGACTTCGCTCGTCGTTTTCGTGTGCGGTTGTGAAAGTGCGGCATCTGCGGGTTTGTCGTTTCGATGCGGGGTAAAGCGTCGGCCGCTTGTTGTCAAACCCGTGCAGATGTTGCGCGATATCTTCGATATGCGGCGGTGGATACCTGTCGGTACGATGCAGGCGTTCAACACACGGTCGCCGCGGTGTCGTAGGTCTCCGTTCTTCTTTGGTATGTCGTGCAGAGGTGATGCCCATGGACTATTCACTGACCGCATCACTCCTTGCTCGGTCATCGTCTCAAATCTCGCCTTCAACTGCTCGCGTCGAGCGGAGACGAGGCGTCGAGGTTCGTTGAAGACGGAAGGGCTTGGCGTGGTTTTCGATATGAAGTACCGCACTGTGTCGTATTTTGTCGCTACCGAACGAGTGGACGAGTCGCGTCCGAAAATTCGACGAGAAATCGGTGATACGTCGACTCACTGGCGATTGTTTCGCTCGATACAGCCTCTGTCGTGTCTGTGTGTCGTGTTGTCGATAGGTTGCTGGTCTTGTCGCTGTAGTGTCGATTTCGAGGATCGACCAGTAATCCGTAGTGGCTTAAGAAGTTCACGCCGATGAAAGGCGTGCTAACGTTCGTCACCGTGAAACGTCGTTTCGTGTTCGTCGTCGTGGTAGATCCCGTTTCTGATTCCAGGTGCCTGGGGAACGGCACTTCTTAGCGCGGCCCTGGAACGTCGCGTGGAAGCAACAGAGGCCGGGTGCTTCCGGCTTCCGGGTGCCTTCCGTGGATGTTGTCGGCCACCTTGAACAGGGCGTTTCCGTTATTCTCGGCGCAGTTAGTACAAGTTGAGTATTTGCTGGGAGGTGTTTCTTCCAAGTCGTCGAATGCTGGACTAGGCGGCAAGCTTCCTCAGACCCGTATAGAATTGAGACGGCGTTCTATCGCCCATTTCTTCGTTCTCGAACTCCCAGTGTAGTCTTGAACCGTTTGAGCCTGTGAATTCTGTACAAAGTTGTCTGTTGCTACTCGTCATTATGAATATTCACTTTTCGCACGTCGGTGTCACCAATGTAGAGGTTGTTTAGTCGCGTTCAACTCACGTCAGGGTTACCAATTTGTAGAGGTTTATGTGTAGAAGATGGTTGGTCGGTGAGGTTTAATGGACGAGATTGCTCGTTGTTGAAACTGTCGAATATATTTAAAATGATAAATTAGTATACAGATGATGTTCGCAAAGACGCTCGTACTAACCGATTCGCTAAGACAGTGTATAAGTCGTATCGAAAGTAGGATCGCTAATGACTCGTTAATTATATTGCTGATAATTCGTTGATAACTGGTTGATAACTGATCGACAACTGGCCGTAACTCATTTCCTTGCGACCGCGTCCGCTTATTTATACTCTCAGGGGAGAGTCGGAAAATTCAAATTCGTCTTTGTTCGTCGATTGCACATAGCGGCGACATTGTTTTGCTCGGAGTTTATTTATTCTTACATTACGTGTATCCTAACGATCTTGATACTCGGAGGCAAAACAAGAACATGGTTTGAATTGACCTCTAACTCATGTGGCGCTACAGAAACATACTTGAATTATACTTTTTTTGAATATTGTATATATTCGAAGAATTTTTATATAAATTAAGTATTCAATGAGATCATTATGAAAAATTCTTTCCGCTATTCTCACGTGTAGCCTATTTCACAATATGTTTATTTTCCATTTTTTGTTCAGCTTGCATGTAAAAACATTTTATATATACATATCTGGAATTTCAATTATCAAAACATCGATTAATGGACCACTGATTAATCGAAAAATTAGAGATATGTAGTGCCTTGTAACAAAAATTGGAGAACGAGAATAGAAGCTAAAAGATATTATTGCATTTTTATCCGAAACCTTTTACTCCTGCTTAATATTAGATAATATTTATAAAATATTACGAAATAGATAATATTTCCTCATATGAAAACAAAGTTGTTTGATTATAAGGAAAAAATTGCTTTTTCGAACAGCGTGTATTATAATTAATTCCAATAACTCCTTGAGGCATAGGATTTTAAAACAAAAAAAGACTAATTGTACAGAAATATGTTATTTAAGATTAATATCGCTCTAGCTGAATTATGAACACGTACTGATCGAATTAGTATATACATATTTCTCGTATTAGTCAGATTTATCACAAAACAAAGTCGGTGGGATATATTAAAAGCCGCTATTAAAAGGAGAGATACTTTTTATCTCACTATGTTCCAAAGAGATAACTAACCTTCTACTATATTTTCCAATACTTATACCAACGAACTCTTAGAATTTGAGACTCCTACAAAAGCCAACATTTTTATATCACAAAAGATTTTCAGTTGATCACATACCTTCATATTTCAAACGCGAAAGTGTTACGTTTACATAATTCGATTAACTGCAAATCTTACTCGATAAATACAAAGCTAGCTACTTATTACAGAATTCAATCATCCAATTGACACTTGCTCAATAATCGCTGATCCCTTTCCATCGTCGCTTTCGGACATGCGTGTAAATCAGTATCGGAATTAATCGCGATCCAAAGTCGATTTTTACGACACGACCTTATAACAAGCACGAATTTATCAATTTTCTTTTTTGGGTCTCGCTCTGAAAAGATACAGCGAGTAAACAAATTATTACGAACACGAAGGATGAAGATATTACATATTTTGAATGTTCAGTAATATTATGATTTCGATAGTAGTGAGATGTACAAAATATATTCTTCTTCATGTATTTAATGTACATACGTACATATATCAGATTTTGTATACGCTTTCTCTATAACGATGCTTTATTCTTAACTGTTCCCTTTTCACTAGTTTTTAAAATAAAAAAGTGAGTTTAAGCTTTATGAAATTTAATATCATTGTTTGGAGTTAGGATTTAAAAAAATTGAATATTTGTTGCTTACTACGTAAAATTTTCATATTATCATGAATTTGTATTTTTTATGTCAATAAGATATTTTCTTTTTTAAATAAAATCAGAACAGTTAAGGACCAGAGTGACGATAAGTATTAGGGCCCCTGGATAGTGTAGTAACATCTAACATGTAGATAGTGTAACATGTAGATAGTGATAACAGATAACAGATAATAGATAATAGATCTAGATAATAGATAACTAACAGATAACATGTAGATAGTGTAGTGTAGATAGTGTAGTAACGAGTAAACCTAAATAATTATTAGGACAGTAGCAAAATCTTTAAGAGTCATTATTGGGTTTGAAATTTGATTATATTCGATAATTTAATAATATTCTTATAAATTTGTATAATAAAATCATTTTTCTCGTCCCATTAGTGCATTTTCATGCACGTCGAAAATGATTTTACAACTCAATTCTACATTTTATCATATAGAATTGCTGATACGTATAACACACATGGTATATTCAGAAGAAGTTTCATTATAGAGTATCACCCTTTGTCTTTCCTCGTTTTGCATACGATAACATCTACAAAATTAAAGATGAAACTCCATTTAAACTAATCATTCTCCTCCACTTCATCTCAATACTTTTTTACTATTCACAGAAATATGCATCTTTATTAAAAGAATTAATGCAATTTTGAAACAAACTGGATTTGTAAAAGAAATATGACTCTGTACATGTATTACTCTTGAAGTCATTTGTTGCATCGACCAGTCTGTATATTTCTTGGAAATTGTAAAGAGTTTAAATATAATTGTCATATGTTATTAAAAATCTAATAATATGTTTTGTAATAAAAAGAGGTCTCATTTAGAGTGTATCTTCAATTTTATTTGTAATTAAACTTCAAATAAGTAGTAATTTCAAAGTATTCGTAATAATTTGATCGCCCATTATCGTTTTCCTCGATCGTAATATTCCATCTCGTTGCCACGAGGCACGCTAAAAGCAAGATGGAAGGCAATTGAGGAGAAAGCGACGGGACAAAAAGGTTTCGAAGATAGCGAATAATAAAGATAGAAAGAAAAGAGAAAAAGCTTCTGGGTGGCTATGATTGAACCGAATCGTCTTTTGCGTTTAAAAGTAACTTTAATTTCTTCGACCGCGACAATTTGTACGATTTAAATTTGCGTTCGTAGTTGCTCTGCCATTTTCCTTTTCACTTTTCTCAATTAGTATTTTCAATTATATATAATATTGCGACATGCTGAGACAACCAATTAGCTTGACAAAGATTTCTTAATTTTTGAAGTTATGGTGACCACCTGTTTTAATTATCTTCGTCCTAAGTGTTGTGGCTGCGCTCTTTTCTTTCTGCATCAATCATCCTAATCTCAATAGTTCGTTTGTGGCCGAAAATTAATTGGTATCGAATAGTGTTATAGCTGTGCTGTATAATATTTCTAACGAGATTGTGTTTCGCTTCAATTTTTGGAGAAAGGATATCTTCTTTTGTAATATACAATTTCCTTATCGTAAGGAAAATTAGTTGAAATGAAATATATTTGGAAAGTAATTTTGGTTTCAATTACTGTAGAATCTATACGATGATTTAGAAGCGCAATGTTTAGTTAACTTATCCACGAGTGTAAAAATTTGTAAAGAATAGTTTTAAAAATCTAAAAGTCTTAACTCTCTATATACGTAATTGTATTAACCCATTACAATAATATTAGTATTTAAGATAATGTTATTAAGATGTTTAATAATATTATCTTAGAAGTTTCGATTTTAGAGGCAACTTCCTGTTATTTTCAATAAAAGAAATGAAACTGGATACGCTAATAATTGCTTTACATCTAACCTATATCAATGAAGAAATTTCATCTATTACATTAATTCAAAATTCTCCGAACTACTTATGTATAAACAAGCATCGACGTGTATATTGCTGTTGCTCTGAGCACTCATTCGCAAGGAACTTCTTTTTCTATATATAATTATACGCTTATATTTCAAGTGGCTCTCTTGCAGCTGATAATCTTGTCGTGTCAGCCGCGTATTTCAATTGCATGTTGCATTTCTCCCAGCAAAAATTAAAACCTCTTAACTCCTGTACCGTTAAGGTGGAAGATAATTACGAGTGGAACACCAAAAGGAAAAGGAAAAATCGAGATGTCGCGCAACTTGGTGTAGCGGTAATCCAAGATACGTAAATTATTTACATTACTTTTATTAAAAATATATATTAATCTATCTTCAAAGAACAAGTCCATACGTTATATAACAAATTGTCATAGTAAACTCATTTATCACTCATAACATCTTGTTTTCCTACCGAACTGTGTGTATTCTTTGTGATGAATGAGTATTTTATGTTATTCATTTATAGCTTTTTTTTATTTATTTTAAACTTTTTAAAGAAGTTTAGACTTCTTTTATCTAATTATTGATATGATATGGAACATGCAAAGAAACATGCATTATATAAATGTTCTTAATTACGCTATTAGTTACCTATGTGTCTATTTATTTTGTGTCATATTCAGTTTATTTATTGACTTCTATCTTTATTAAATTTGCATATCTAGATTTTATTGAAATACTACTATTTAAATTTGTTATTGATATTACTTGTTATCAATATGTTACATCATCTTTTACTCTTAAAATGATTACTTCGAATTCAATCGTAATTAAGTCATGAATATTTAGACTTTACAAAATTACGAACGTTATTTGTTATAATCCTTATATCTGTCAAATTGCAAAAACGTTTTTATGAAAACTAATAAATAATAAAAAATAAGCAAATATACAAATATGAAATATTAATTGTAACGTAGATTATAAAATTACAGCGAATTTTACTTTATCTTTTACTCAATTTTAGTTTAGTAATTTTCTTTATGGAAAATTTATTACAATATCATTATACAAGACAAGAATATTATAAAATTATGTTTGTTTATGCCTCAATACCTGTCCTTTGTCAAATTTCATATTTATAAATATCATCTATTTAATAAACATCTTTAAATCCAGATATTTGTTAATATTTTATTTTATCTTTTACGTCTTATTTTTTGGTTCATTAACCGTTAATGTGAAGGGACTTGGAGCTTTACTGGAATTTGGATGCTTTATTTCCGATTGTGCGTGTTGATAATGTAATCGCAGCCTGCAAGAAGCGACCAATGAAGGAATTATGTTGTCTAAACTTTCTTTTCGAGTTACAAAAATTCTGCCGACAGTGATTAATTGCTCTTGAGTAGACACCCGGAAGAGTGTGTCTAATAAGGTAGCACACATTATGGAGCTCATGACTGAAATATTTAAAAAAGATTCCAATCATGCTTTTATTGAAAGTGATACAATTAAAAATATAATCTATAATAAAACACGTAAAATTTAGCATCATTTGAAATAATTAGAAAAGAGAAATTATATTTTGATTAGATCTGATTTTTAATGAACTTTTTATGATTTTTTAAATATCATTAAAACTCATTTAACGACCATTATATGTTAGTAATTGCAATGATATCTTTATAATACAAGTTTATGATAAAATTCTTCATTTGCATTAAAATAGCAATAAAAATTGTAAAATGTAGTAAAAATTTCTTATAAAGATTAGAATTAAATATTAAAATTTTATATACGTTCGTATATAAAGCGTTATCTAGTATAGCTTTAAAGTACACCACAAAATAGAGTGAAGTAAATAATAAGATTACATTAAATAACAATACATTAAATGAACGTGGTACAAAATAACGGAAATATGTACCAAATATTTATTCTTTCATTACATAACAGAATCTAAACGATGTTTAAATATTAACTTAAACGATGTCCTCGCAAATGGTAATTAATAATCATTATGAAGAGTACAACGCGGCATGCGGCATGTCGAACATAAAAGTTCATATCTTCATAATAGTGTAGGAATGTTATATTATAAGTTTGTGGAAAACACTATGATAAATACAATATCGTTACACTCACGAGAATCAACTATAAAACTCCGTTTCGCATATTCGTTACACGCTAATTCTACGGCACAACAACACAACGAACCTCACACGTCCACGATTAATTCAACTCTGACAGCATTCTCCACGCTCATTTTTCCCTTAACATACCTTGGTAACGCTCACAACACTCCTTGACAACATTAACTTATCTTGACAACGCTAATAAACAATTACTCCACACGCCACGTTCTTCCCTAATNTAGATAGTGTGAAAGATACAAGTCTATAGTGTTCGAAAATGCTTCACCATTAGTTACAGCAATATATAGTAAAATTGTAGGTTCCCATTTAAAAATTTTAACATGATTGTCACAGGCTCCAAACTATCGCAGGGTCAAATAGACGAGAGTATGGGTATGAGTCCGCCTTGAAATAAAATTTTTGTTTGAAACATTTTTTCGTATCATTCATACATTTCGGGATATATATATAGACTTTCCTAAATTTATAGATGAAAGTCTTTTAGATAAATTTCTTTTTTCAGAGTAATATACATTTAAAGTTCGTATAAAATAAGTATTAAATTCGTTTAATTGCTCAAACATTTTTCATCTCTTTGTTTAAGACCACATCATCAATTTAGTCGGTATAAATTTAGACTATATTTCATGGAAGACTCATTTCCCGCATAATTCCGCCCTCCTGTCGAATTTCTCACCGCAGTTCCATTCCATCATCATCTTACACAATTTTGATGAATAATAACACAAAGGAAAATTATCTTCTACACTCGAGGAACTTTGTTTCTAATCAATCTCACGTCGCCGTCAAGATCCCTTTGCCGCTACAAAATACTTTCTGCTCTAAATCTCTTGGTTTTCAGCTTCGCTCATCAAAACAGAACTGCTTGGTTAACTGGCCGTAAGATTTATGGCGAAAAGTTTTTTAAAGCAACACATCTGCTTCCCTAAATTTATTACGCTTAAGTTATAAGCGACGATTATTGGAAGAACGATTGCAAGGTCATAGCAGTGTTGAACTTTAACAGGGAGATATATTAAAAAATATGCTTATAAATACATAATTTCATGTAAACAAACAGTTTCCTCGCCATGAGAGAAAAAATAGAAAGGTGTCTCCAACTCTAAGCCATTTTAAAAGTTTGATTGAAATATTATTACAAAAGTAAACTTCCTATATTTATAAAATAATCTTTCAAAATGTAAGTCTTGGGCTTAAATCTAGGGTCGAAATTGAAGTCTAATATCTTGAATTAAATGAGGCATTTTTTCATTCCGAAAAAAATTTAGCTTCATTGATTTAACTTAAAGAAGATATATAATTACCTAAAGATAAAATTGTAAATATTGTTATTTTTAAATAAAAAACGTTAAAAAGGAAATCGGTGACTGTTACAAAAAAAAAAAAAAAAGAAGAAGAATATTATTACTAGACTGCGGATATTTATACTTTACGTGTTTATGAACACAAATAAAGAAGTAGACTTGGTACAAAGATTTGTTCTATTTATATGTATACAAATATTTCTATTACTTATAACAAGTACTATATTTTGAATATTTTATATATTTTGCATCTTCAAATTTTCTATAAATGCATATGCATACATGTTATCATACTTTAACAAAATACTGAACTGTGCAATGTAGTTTTACTTTCATGTATCTTATATATAAGTCATATATCAAGCGTAATATAAATAGAAATAAAATATAAAGTATAGGATATATGAATGTTTAAATTTAAAAATGTTACTACACATTGCTTACAAAAAATGTGCAATGGCTAGCATATAATCGGGTCCAATTCGCGAGGTCGACGATGTGTTAAATAACTGCATTCATAACTACGTCTAAATAACGTCTCCGTGTATTGTTCAATCATTTTCGTCCTTGGTAGAACAATGGATGAATGTTTTTAGATTTCAAAACGGGATCTTTGTCCTTTTCTTGCTCTTTTATTCTGGCATTCTAGTCTTTTCCCCTTCTCCTTTTTACTTTCCTCTCGTCAGTATTATCTCTGTGTAATGAATATACACATACAATCATAGTTTAGCTAAACCACAGGAAACAAACTCTGGGGATTCCCCTGTTAATAACCCTGAATAAACAAAACTCGCAGTGGTTTGAGATAAACTAATTCCACGTTTCTCGTTTATACCAAGATATATATATATAGAGCCATCCATTGGTAAACAGAATTTTGTTTGATTACGTGGGATAAAATTTATGAATTGATAATCGTTATAAATAGGTTGTTTCCTATTCGGCGTAGTAATATACTGTATTAACAAATAGATTACACATGTTTACATACTTATAGGACATTTAAATATGCAAATATATATTTGCGAAAATGTGTGTTAGTACTATATATGCAAAATAAAATGCTTGTTATAATATTTAGAGGTTAAAATAATTTTCTGTAAGGATTTGATTTCATAAATTATTCTCTAAAGATATGAATTAGTACAAACATTCCCAGTATACTAATAGAACAAAATGAAATGATTTAAAAATACAAACATGTGTAGAAGACTAAATATAAATGTTCCAATAAGACATAGTCGATGGAAATGATATAGTGAGGTTAAAAATTAGACATTAAGCTGCGGCTTCGATGGGTGTATTTTGAGAACTCGCTTTCAAAATTGTAATTCACATAGAATTTTGTAAACACGTTCTTCTTCCTACTCTACTGTACTGTTACTACTTTTTTCTATTGTATTTTTATATAATATATTTAATACTGTAATATATTTCTATTATAAACGGCAACTGTCTGAGAAAAATTTGAGGTTAGCTTTTTTTAAAACTAAGCATATTAGTTATACATATATTAATGCATTTTACAACTTGAAATTAATCTTAAAACACATTTATAACACATATGTGATGATGCTAATAAACGTATTAAATATAAAAAAGGAAAAACAATATTGAATTGATATTCGCTTGAATAAAATATCAAATCCCTACACTGCCAAACTATGAAGGGAAGCGGCAATCGGAACAAAGTGTGGAACATGTTTTTTTAGATCTCTAAGTAATTGGGAACATTTTACGTTTTTATTTAATGTAAAATTTCAGTAAAGTATAATATTCCGTTAAAAAATCGTACTTATTACCCTTAGACAAAGCGTGCAGGAAAGCAGTAACAGTATTGTTAATAATTGGTTTGTTGGGCATTACATATCTCTGAAATTACTATCTCAAAAATATAAACTTTATCGTCTAATCGATTTTATGACTATACATATCTCTTCCATTGGCTATGTGTATATTCTTAGGCATCCACCAGGTTGACAAAAACTCTACCAAAAAAATTCCCCTTAGTAAAATAATCGATCTTTGTGACCTCCCACGCAGTATGTATTGCACTAAGGAAGGCATTCTATGGCATTCTTAAGAGTTAATCACTATGCTTTTTGGGATGAATACCATAACATATAAGGAGAAATAGAACGATCTTTAAGAAGGATCGTTTATCCTCAATTAGGATGTTGTTTACTATATGTATAAAAATTAGTAATCTCTATTATTTTAAAGAACGTCATTTAGCGGTTGAATTTTCGCTTCATGTAAAAGACGATACTTACATGACCTATTTGTGATTCTTGGGCTTTTAATCGTGTTTCCAATAGGAATGTTTACGAATCAAAACACAACGTACTACTAAAAATACGATCGAAACCGGAACTATAAATATGTCATCTAATAAACGTCGTAAAAGTTTAAAATCTAAAATGGTATTTACAGTTAATTGTTAATGGATTTTATAAAGGAAGATGTATGTTTTGTAATAAAAAGATTAAAACCATTTGATAACATTTATAATTTCATGCACTCAATTTTTAAATGCATTCATTTTGTTTTTATAAGTGAAATTATCTAGTAATTTATCTTCTGCGGCTATCATTTAATCAAAAATTATTCTATTATATATATATATATAGTAATAAACTTTTGTACTTTTGAATATGAAATATATGCCTTTTTTTCCTCTTTCAATAAATACAATTTAAGTATTGGAGCTGCCTCCTTATTGTTGTTTGCAATGCACACTCTTCAATCATCTATAAACTACACAAGGCATCTCGTAACAGATAAAAAAGGATATACTAATTCGAATCTCTATAGTATCTATAGTCTCTATAGTATCGCATAACATTTTCGCAGTCAGACATCGGTTTTAAAGTAGTTGCGTCGTACCGTCGTAGAAGGCATTCCTGGCGTCGATGACAAAACGTCTCCACAATTACTTGAAATTGCCAGTGACCCCAGAGCGGGCTTCGCGAATCTGACGTCACTATCCGGAAGTGTAGCATTGTATACGCGCGATTTCGCGTGAGGGCCGCCACGTCGCTAGCCAACAGGCAGTCGGGCCAGCGTTAAGTTTAGCCACTTCGACCTGGCAGCGACAGTATGTCAAGATCACTTGATCCCTCTGCGCCTTCACCTCGAACGCGTCGAGAGCCAATTGTTGCTTCTCTTTCCACCGGCCAGTAAGAGAGATTTAGCCCCCGAGCGTACAAAGCGGAGAATTTCAACTAAAGCAACCCGAGGATAGAAGCGACAAGAGGAGAACCCTACCCAAGAGAAGAGGTACCGTGGAGCGCACGGCTTCTTCGAGAGGCAATCGAGTGTCCCGAAATCGATAGCTGGCATTCGTGTGCACCGACGAATGTGATCTCGTTACCCGGTATGAAACCGATCGAAACACAAATCATAAGAAAGGTCATGGTGTCTGGTATACGCACGACCATTGTCATTCCTGGCATGAAGTTCGTGAAATTGCCGAAATTAAGTGGTGGTTGAATCTGTGAAACAGATTCTTTGGTACGAGAGGGGTAACAAGTTTCTTGTTTGTTTATGTTGCGAGGGAAGAACTTTTTGGATTTTTGCTAATCGTTGATTTCGAGAAGTGATTAATGGAAAGTAATGTACAAATACATGTAATGTGTTTGATGGTTTAATATGTTCGAGTAATGCGTTATAGTAAATGATTAGAGTGCGGATATTTATACATTTATGGAAAATTTGAATATGCAAAATTTTACATTATGAGATGATGTATAAAAACATATAAAATATCTAAAGTAAAGTGCTCGTTGTAATATTGGGTAAGTAAAATAAATTTCTGCTTGAGCTCGATTTTATAATTGTACTTGTAAAAATATTAATTTGCACAAACATTTGCAATCTATAAATGATATTTTATATAATTAATAATAAAAAATGTTAAATAGCACTTTATAAATGATATTCTAAGTTATATCAGAATAAATTGATAATGAATAAAATGTTTCATATTATTTTCAACTAATTTATTTTAGCTATTACCAGCTCATGATTATTCATTTATTATAAATAACGCAGGGAAATTTTTTTAATTATAGATAAAATTTTAAAATTTCCCGATAAAATAGACATTCAGTATATTATACATATCTAACATTTATTCAACATTTTTTATTCTAATAGAAACGAGCAGAGCTTGTTGCAATTTTCAAAACGTTTCTATTAAATTTTTATGAATTTCCAAACTCATTCGGTTTTATTTCATTTTTAATATAATAATTGTAATTATTATATAATATTATTACATTATTAATTAAATTATACAATAATTATTAATATTAGATTAAAAATAAAATTTATCATGCTGAATTAGAAGCTTCGAATTTTTTGCACATAATAATAACTCATGTTATTTAAAATAATTTTATAAATTTTATAAATCTAAATAGATTAATTTTATGTTAGATAAATGAAAGAATAAAATTATGGAATAGATATCAACATTATTTATCACATCTTATGTCTACGAAATTACAATAGTAACATAATTTTTATAATTACTTATACGCTCTATCTACCCATTTTATATGTTATACATATATGTTTTCACTAAATATTATTGATTAAGAAATTTAAACATATTTATTCGTAAAGGTAGATAAAACAACAGCTCCAAACTTATTATAAACATTACGCTATATGTCGTAAATAATATTTCAATATTTCTAAAATCTTTAATAATCTAATATTTCAATAATCATAGTAATTATATCATATTTCAATAAAATATATATTTACCTTAGATTAAACATAATATTCTAATATTCACAAAATAAGTTTATTTTAATTAATTATTATTAATTTTGCTTTTAGTGAGTTATACACACACGCGCACGCCTGCACGTATATTTTATATACATGTAATATTATTTCAATTTGAGTTTATACATCGTAACTTACAACGTTTATGCCTAAAAGAACAGTCTCTCGCACTGCAACGAATATCCCCTATTTTCGCTCGGAAGGTTGTTCGCCCGTTTAATAACTAATCACAACGGCCACAGAATAGCCAATTAACTTTTAATTACCACTACAATCGAGTGTTATAGGACGTGCAAACGCGATAATCGATCCCTTTGCGAGCTTTATAAAACTCGCCTACCTCCAACATGTTAATCAATCTCTTCAAGCATAAAAATCAATATACTTGTAGATAAATCTTTCTACAAACCCATTACCTAATTTATTATCCTTTCATTCGAGTCATAATCTAACTCATATCTAAATAAAGAAAGAGAAAAGAAACAATAGAAAACAAAGAAGAAAAAAGATGCGTGGAAAATATATCATTTTGCGTCCGATCAAAATTCAGTGACGCTATCGTATTATATCGCAGTCATTAAACCGATCAAGCCTGAGGTTCTTCAGAAATAGCCGAAATGCTCCTTTGACGTGACACGAATACCTAATAAGAATTTTCATCGGATGCAAAGCGCGGATACGGAATTCTCGAGGCGGAAGAGAACTCAACGTAATACGGTCTCCAGAAGACAGAAACGTTTAAACCGTTCCCTTCTCGCGAACCGGGAAATCGTAGTAAAAATACGAGGATGTCCTCGTTTCCAACTCGGTTCACCGCGTTTGTTAGAGCGATAGCGAACCATGTGAATCGAACTATCTCATGTGTCTCTAGTGCAGAACTAAGTAAGATTTTATTTCGATAACAGATAACGAATAAAAATAAGGAACGAAATTTTATTCGCAGTAATGAATAAATATCTAATCGAATAAAAGACCATATATGACAAATTTATCTAAATAGATATTATTCGAATAACTTACATATTCGTATTAGAATTTATTCAGATAAAAATTTTAATATACCATATCACAAGTTTTATTGTTCAATCGTCGTTCTATCTTTTCAAATATTAAAATAGAAAGTTTAGTGCTCTCTGATTAATGAATGGTAAGGAATGATAAGTGCATAAGTAGTGGAAGTAAGTATCAGTCAAAGAATTAGTATTAATATTATACACTTAAATTCTATTTATTATATACCTTTATAGTACATAGGTTATTTAGTATCTAAATAATTAACATCAATATTTTTGTGCAAACAAGCTGTACGTAACGGAATTTCATTGATACCTATTTCCATTACGTGTCCACTTATTTTTGTCTCCGATTATTATGTACTGAATGTATCCATATACAGATACTCGTAAAAACGAACAGCAATGCAAAGAAAACAAATATGTTTTAAATATATTATTCTTCGTATATCACTATTCGAATAAATAATAGTGAATTGTGTGGATAAATAGTTGTTACAATGTCTGTTACAAATGATAAGTTTTTATTACGAAAAATAATTATCTTAGGTAAATAATTGTTCGAAATAATACGAATAATACACAACTCTGCTCTACTCTCTCTGGAGAGAACAAGAATGAAAGAGTGAAAAAGAAAGAGATAGAGGAAGAGGACGTCGATAGTTTTGCAGGTATTTGAATAAAAAAAGAAATATAACGAAGAACATATTCGTTTGATTGTAGGAGGATGCAGCCAGGAGTGACGGTGGTTCTGGCCACGGTCTGGCTGGCGGTGTACGTGAATGTGGTGGGGACAGTTAGCCACTATCCCTCCCGCCTTACCCTCGATCAATACACCCCTTTGCCCCCGCAGTACCAGCAACACGGAGTTTATCGAAGAGTCGAGGGCCAACCGGACTGGAAGGATCAGAATCCTAGCGAGAATCAGTCGTTCGACCTTTCGATCGGCCCGCGAAGGTTGATCTCGGCAAACACCACTAATGGTACGTCTGGCATTCGTTACATCAGCAATTTAATTCTGTCACTGTCTGGGCTTTTTCCCTCTCTCTTCGCTCCCTGCATGGCAGAAACAGAGCAGTGACCTTGACGCCAGGGGAATATGTCGTTCTGGTTAACATGCTCGTTTCTGATATAACGGCCCCTGAGAATCAAACGTCAGGGACGCATAATGAAGTTCTCTTACGGTATGATTCAGATAAGCGCGATGCAAGTTAATCAGAACCGCGATTACTGACACCGTTCATCGCTGGAATAAAAGTCGAGCCTCTTTGCAGCAACATTATGTTGCGCGTCGTCTAATTTATTTCGATAATTTCGATTTTAATTGGGTGTTACTAAGATCGTTGTCTCGTGGATATGGATTTTATAGAAATATCGGTTTCTTTTTATTTCTTTGTTTTCTCTTACTACCACAGTTAGGGAATATTTGATACCTGTAGATTGAGCAAGTAATTGCCTTAGGACTTTAATGTTTTGCAATTTTATGTTTTTAAGAATGTATTCGCAGTAAAAAATATTATAATTACTAAACATTATAATTACACTACAAATATGTATGTGAATTCATATCTTTTGGATACACCTAAGGAAATGAAACCTATAAATATTTAAGTATGTTTTCATCTTTTAAATATGAGCAGCAATCAATCTTAGATATTTTCTATAGTTTTGTATATTATTGCATTATATATATTTTTGTACATTTAAATTTCCCATAATTGTATAAACACCAGTAATCTGACTAATAATGATTTATCTTCATTATTACGTATTTTTATAAATTATGCGCATTGCATGCATTTTTGTACTTTTAAATTCCTTATGCATGCATAAACATTTACAGTGTCATTTGGATATTTTTATGCATGATATTTGCATAACAAGAGGCGAGAGACGAGCTATTCATTTCTTTACTTCGACAAAAAACTTTCGTATAAACGTCATTCATTTGGAAAAAAGTATAATTTTCTTCAAATATTTATTATAAATTAATTATTCGTCCTTCAAGATCACAAAAATTTTGTTAGATCTGGTAAAACGAAGTCACGTATCAAGACTTTAGTATTAAGTTTACAGTTTTAATTAATTTCTGATATTTTTTGCAGTTTTGTTATCATTGTAGTATCGTGGTAAGCCATTTGGGAAAATCCCAATGAACTACAGTTCAGATAAAAAAGTGAAATTGCTGACGGGCCGGAAAGGATGGGAAATCCTGGACGAGCCTCGGAATTATATTAACTTTAGTTGTTTTAGTTGTATTACATTACTACATTAAGCTGTGATTAAATAATCATCGTTTTCCTGTTTCAATCACTGCAAATACATCAAATAAATAAAAGTCACTATGTTATTATGCATGTAACGATGTAAACAAAGCAATTTCAATCGGTTATTCGCTGAACATTTCCATGGATAAGTTTAACATCAAGTTTCATTAGTATTTTAGATTCATAATAATATACAAAATTAACGCCGTTTAATTTATCTTATTAAACGTGCATTGGAAGCTATATAGCGCAATGAATTAGGTGACTTTTATTTATGAATCTAAAATTTGGACTGAAATTTCTGAAAAAGACTCGTACAAATAGCTTTTCTATAATTTTCTTCTATTTCTAATATGGTAAAAAGTGATTAAAAATATAAATTTCAATGAAAAACGTTCTTATAAATGTCACTGATTTGGAGAGAATTGTAACATTTTTATGATACAGTAGTACTTTACGATTAAACAAAATTTTTCAAGATAATAGTTTAAAAAATATTTTGTAATTTCTTATGGAACAGAATCACTTATTAACATTTCAATATTAAGCCAAAATTTATTTTTAAAAATATTGTGAACTTTTACTTCTGTTAATCTTGTACTAAATCTAGCGATTAATATTTATTATTGAATCAAATTTTTTATTTCTGAATTCTTTTTTTATTTTTACTACTACTAATGTTATTATTACGCTATTATAAAATTTAACGGCTTGTAATAAAACAATCAACAATTATTTTTCAAAATACATATGCAATGAAATATTTATGGTAAACATTGCTTTAAGCTTTCGCGAACCATAAAATACTTTTATTTCATTAATAATCTTGAAACGTGCGCGTAAACTTCATTTATTTTAAAAGTACGTTTACCAACACTGAAATGAATTTTAATGAGAACAGTTTAAAACGTGAATATCCATAGTTATCCTAAACCAACAGTGAAGACAGTGAATATAAAATCTTGAAACGGACATACAATCTAGATTTTCCACAGAGTGATTTAACTTCGAGCCAGGTGTACAGCCGAGTATCTGTTTACTGCACGTTCGATTTGAAATCTAATTGTCACATTATTTACAAATAATAATGCAATGTTGTTATTTAGTGCATTATAATTTCAATCTAACGTTGTTTAATCCCTGAAACAACTACTAGAAAACATCAATCTACATGACATGAAATATTTTTTAGAACATTACTTTCTATTCTTACTGTGATTAATTAGGTCACTTGACTTAATCTAAAATGATTTGAAACACTCATCTGAACTTATTATCGACTTTAACTTAAAATGTACCTTCAAATTTTAAGCAAGGTTGACATGTTTCACCTAATTAATGGGGAAATTTAATGAAATATTTGTTTTTTTTTTAATTATTATTTACATTGTATTTTAAAATTTCTTAAAATATAGTTATAATTACTATTATTATGAACATACTGCATATTAAATATGAATTTTACTCCAAATGTCTTTTAATTTTTGAAATTTGTTATATATTTCTTAATATACATTATATGCATACAGGGTGAGTGGAAAAACAGTGGCAAAAAAATGAATTTTTATTTTCGAGAAAATCGATATTGTAAATTTGTCAAGTATATTTGAATATGACTAATTTCGGATTGAACAGGAATAAATAAAATAATTAACAGGTAATTAAAGGGAGGTAAAAAATGTACAATACAATTTTTTCATAAGATACTTTGTCTTCGCGGAAATTAAATTTGAAAATTTATTATTCTTAACTGACATGTTCAAACTCTATTTTCTTGAAAATGAAGCCTTAAACGGAACAAATTTATTCCACATCTTTACATATTTTTGCATGTAGAATAACCCGCTAATTGCTTCATATTCAATCGATAATTAGCCAAGTTCAAGTATACTTGACAAAATTTCAAACTCCATTTTCTAGAAAACTGAGTTTCAAACGAAACATTTTTTTCTTCTGCTTTGACTTATTTCTTCATATACAATCACACATTTATCGGATTGTACTACTATTATCACTCTATCTTGTATAGTGTACAAAGTAACGAGAAGAAGGTTTAAAACTTTAAAGGTAGATAGTATTTTCCAAATAGAAGAAACAGGACGTAATAAATATGTATCTAAAAATTAACATATCCAAAAGTATAAATAATTTGTTTTTCAATTAATTGTCTTCCCGTGCTTTTTAATTAACACGGACAAATTAGGACAGAAAATATAGAGTAACACTTATTCCTTTGCTTCTGAAGAAATTTTTGATCCCTTTGTCTTATCACTGTGTATAAAAATAAGATACTTAAAGCATTCACATCTATAGAATATTTTTTATTACTAAATTATAGTAGAACTCCAATATTCTTCATTTATTATAATGTTCAAGTTGTGCTTATACTTATAGAAGAATATGAGAATTTATTTTTCTAAATACACTTCTATTTATTTCTTTATACATCTTTTCTTGAAAAGTCCCAAGTTACTGTCATATATCACGTTACGTGTCTTTCCTCTTTTAAGGTTACATTTAATTTACAAAATGAGATTCATACATTTACAAAACGCAAGCTATATTAAGTAGCTTAATAGACCTGTTATGTCAAAATTTAAGAATGCCAAGATTTCCCCACTAACCTGATCACAAGCCAGACCATCCGCGACTAAACGTAACCTCATTTCACAATAACCCTCGTTTACTCATACATCAACATTCCAGGCTCCCAGAGACAATCCCACGGGACCGAATATCTCAAAAATGGCTTGCTGCTCCGCCGATCAAAGAATAGTCCCGGTGACAAGTTTTCACCTTTAGTCGAAGATAAGCAGCCGCGTAATTTTGCCAGTCAAGAGTTCACGGATGAAAAAGCTGATAGTAGAGACTCAAAAGATTTCGAATCAGCGCCGCGTGAACTGTCTCCTCCGTCCGAATTGGAGGACCCTTTTGTAGCCGACGACACGTTCCAAGATCAAGGACCAGGCTCCGTAGAAATATACAAATTGGACGTATTCCGCGTGAAGCCTCTGTTGAGCCCCACGCCTGTCACGAGATTCCCATCGAAAGGGAAAAGCAAAGCACCTAAAAAGACTAGCTACGAGGATTGGAAGTCTAAAACGCCCGAGTACAAAGCTACTAGTTTGAATATACTTCACAAACAGTCCAACTCGTTCGATGACTTTAGTACAGAGATTCCAGCAAATACGGACCCATTTAGCATAGGAGGAGTGCCAGAGTTACAGGTGGGTTGTGAGGGATTGGAGGCACCTGATCACAGCAGAGAAAAAAGATCGATAGACTCTCCCGGCAAAGATAAGAATCCAAAGAAGGTGGATCCGTGGGCGGATGTAACTCCGATATCCTTGAACCTGGACTATGAGCTGTCTGGCGAGGAAGACTATGAAGAGATGGACGAGCTGTTGAAGTTAAAGAAATTGGAGACTACCACGAAGAGGATCAAGCAGAGTAGAGGCGACATGGACGCGACTATTCATTCGGATTTTCACAAGGACAAAGGACGCACCGAGAAATTACCTGTTCGCGGAGACTTGGGCAAGTCTAGCGTAAGCAATGAGTCGATCATCTTGTCGGATGACCAAAAAAATCGAAAGACGGAAGAAAAGAAGGTGACTGCCGAGGTTTCGCATTTTAATAAAGGAAAGCGAGACGACTACCGTGTGACGAGGTCCGTCGTTGACGAGACGTTGAGAGATAATCATCGTCGTAAGATATTGTGGTTCGAAGATTCTGACGTTGAACAGTTGGATAACAAAAACGGGAAACGTACTAAACGTCTTTGGGGTTTCGGAGAGAACGAAGGGGTAGCGACTAGCGATGAGCTGCAGACAGTGAATCAGCGACGAAGAATGAATTATGCGGAAAGAAGAAGAGAAGAGGAGAAGAGGAAACAGGAAGAAGAACGAAGAAAAAGAGCAGAGGAGTGGAGAAGACAGCAGGAAGCGCAGAGGCGAAATTATATCAAGAATCAAACAAATTCTGACATAGAAAATATCAGGAACGAATACGAGAAAATGTTGGAGCAGAGAGAGAGAGAAGAAGAAGAAAGGAGGTGGCGATTGCAGCAGTCAAACAGGTGGCATCTGGAGGAAGAACAAAGACGACGTTTACAGGAAGAAGAGTCAAGAAGAAATCGATTGGAGGAGCAACGTCGAATGCAAGAACTAGAAACTCGTAGAAGATACGAGTCTCCGACACAGACTCCTACTTACGAGGAGGAAAGAGAAAGAGAACGGCAGCAAGCGGAAGAAATAAGAAGACGAGAAGAAAATCGTCTAAGAGAAGAAGAACGTCAACGAAGATTACAGAAAGAAGAATCACGTAGGAGAGAGCAGAATAGGTGGGTGGAAGAGATGAGGCGAAGACAGCAAGAACAGGATAGAAAAAGCTTAGAAGAAAGGAGAAGAGAGTGGACGTTAAAACGCAAACAAGAGGAAGAAGAACAGAGAAAAAGACATCAGCAAGACAGAAACGAACCATCTAATTTGTTGTACTCTCCGCGAAATAGTCCGAACGCAAATAAACTATACAATCCAGAAACAGAAAGACGAATGAGAGAACAACAGGAAAAAGAATATCAGCAAAAATTAGATGGGTATATTCAACGTAATCGACCGATCAACTTAAACAAATCAATAGATCGACAAAGAGAAGAAGCGAACAGATGGAAGCAGGAGGAGGAGCGACGAAGACTCGAAGAAGAACGTAAGTTACAGGATTACATTCGAAGAAATCAACCAGTGCGTGTTCCGGAAGAGAGCGAATCATCTGATAAAAGCTGGATGGAGTATAGAAGGAAATTAGAAGAAGCTAGACAATATAATCGGCCGAGATATCCAGGTCCAGAGACCGGGAGAAGAAATCATGGTCCATCAGCACCGACAAATATCGATCCACGAGCTTACAATGATGCGAGAAGAAAAGCAACTAGAACGATCGAAGAGGAAGAAATCCGCGAGCGACAGAGACAGCAACAAGAGCAGCTGAGGAAAGAAGCTTTGAGGCGAGAAGCAGAGGTTAGAAGGATACAATCGAGAAAATACGAGGAGGAACGAAGGAGGAAAGAAGCAACAATTTTAGAAGCGGAGAGAAATGCGAAAGAGCTGCGGGAAGCGGAGATCAGAAGAAATCAAGCTGAAAGGACAAGACCAAGCCATGAGAATCGTAGGCGATTCGACGGGCATAGAAGTAGACACGACACGAGTCTTATTCCAGCCAATTTACTTTTGAATGACTCCAGGAGAGCTATGGAGAGACAAAGACAGGAGCAAGAGGAAAGGCAACTGGAAGCTGAAAGGCGAAGGTAAGAGGATATCAAGTAATGAAATGAACGAAGAGAAAGATAGTCAGAAATTTAACGATTAGATATTAGATTATAATATGACGAATTGGTAAATTGTATTAATTCAACAGGTTTATTTATTAGGACATCCGACCTCTTTTATAAGAATTATTTTATTAAGTATGATCACATTAGTGAATTTAGTATGCGATAATATTATTAGAAATATTTTTGATTTCGGTGGACTTTTGTGATTTTTGTTTTTGATCTTGATTAAAATCTTTAACTATCATGTTATAATCATTCCGTTCAGACAAATAACTAAGATAATCAAGTAAAACTTTGAGAAACAATTTTAAATATTGATACTAGAAATCTGACAATAAATGGAATTAATAAGTATGTGAAATAAATTCAAGTCAAAATTACACATCAGAAAAAAATAGAAATATGGAATAACATATTTAGATATAGATAAATTCGCAAAAATTAAAAATTCTCTTCTAGACTTTTATTATAGATATAGAATTTATATTATATATGTAGAGTTAAGGGTTCATATATATAAAATCTCTTTTAGAATTTTTAAAAATTCAAAATAAATTATTTTGTAGCTTTAATCTTTCGTGATATTCACACATAGTGCGGAACATAAGATACGTCCTAATTTATTGTCTTTATAAACATCACATTCTGAGTTACTAAGCTCTATCAAGAATATTTTGTGACGCATTAGATTTTCCTAAGCGATAAATACCCCAGACAGAACTCGCAGGTCGTGTCACATTGGTCCTCTTGCTAATATTTATGACACCACGGCCACCCTATAGCCTTTAAAACTTGTTTCAAAATGTTTTCGCCGTCATACATCATCATTCTTCCTGCTAAAATAGTTGTTTTTCTATCACTTTTATTGTAGCTTTAACAATGTAAGCAAGTCCACATCTAAGATTTTTAATATAACAGTCATTTATGACTATTTTTGTTACTATGTATACATTTTGTATTTATAATTACAACATACATAATTTTTATATCAAATAATTTTTGGTGCAAATATTTTCTTCGTAATAACTAATCTAGCTTATATGGAGATCCTAATTTATCTAAATTTAATTCATAATAAATTCTAGATAAAACTTATTTTTAGACAAAACTACCAATATGAATATAGTAAGAAAATATTATACAGACATTTTACATCTTTAGCTAAATTTCTCTTAAAATTAATCAATAACATTTTCATTAATTACATTACATTAATACTTTAATGTAATTTAAATTACAAGTCGATTTACCATTCTTTTTAAAATCTAAAAGTTTTAAATCGATGTTCTTTCCAGTTATAATTTATGATGTATCATATCCACGCCTTTTAAATCACACACGAAAAAACTTATTACTCAATTTAATATATTTACATTGCATTCATAAGTTAATCATAGTTGAAAATGAAATATTCAATAACAATTTGCAAAATTACCAGCGTGGACGATAAAACAATTTTCTAATTTCTAATGCAAAATAGAACACAATAATATCTGCACCTCAACAATCGTCCCATTATCCATTATGGTAACGACCTAACACGACACGCAGTAGTATTTGCTATTTGCTTAGAACTCTTGCAAACAATCTCGCGTGCGTAAAGTGGTTTATAACAGATCAGGAAAATACATTGAATTCTTTAGTCAGGCAAATTCTGAATTCTTTAGTCATTAAATGGGTCGAATTGAGTTGTGCACATTGAGAAATGCAAAGAATATGTACATTCTCCTTTTTTTAATTTAACTCCTTTGTATATAGATACTAAGAAATATTATAACATTAACAGTATAAAAAATCATTATATCTGTTTTTTCTTGTTATCTTGTATTTTACTAATTAGTATATTAATGTTATTAATTATATTAAATATTATTAATTATAGTAACATTATATTTTATTAATTTCAATAATTAAATCAAACACATTTTTATATACTTGCATACAGTAACATTGCTTACATAAATGGCTATATAAAGCATTTGCACATATCCTTATTTTCCAATGAAACATTTTTCCATTAGGTACATATAACATCTTTATCATTCGAAAGTATTATTGATACGAAATTTAATATACTTGGATCTAATTAATTAGCATATAAATGCTATAAATATACATATATCCACTGAAATGTAATAATTGTGTAACAATGTTATAAAGTTAGTATCATCGTTCCTGAAAGAATTAATGTCTCGATATATGTTAATTTATCAGATTTCGATTGCGTTTTTAATAGTACGTTGCGCTTTGTTCCGGTATTTCTTGAACACCCCGGTTCATTTTTTCAAAGCAGATCTGAATGAAAGTTTCAAAACACGATCGAAGCTTAAGAAGCCACAAATATCTCACCTGATAAATATTGCAAAAGTCTGAAACCTAAAATTAACGTCTTACTAATAGCGAAGGAAATCATTGTATATTGAATGTAATTAGTTTAAAATAACTTGACGACATAACTTAGTTACTGAAATACAGTTCGATGGTAGTCAGTAAACTAATATGTCTGTATGCTATTTAGAATTTACAATTAACGGCACATGAACACGCGATGTCACATCATACGGAGTTTTAAAATGGCTGTTTAATTGCGAAAAGATGATAATTTTAATCATTTTCTACAACATCTTCCATTCCTTATTGCTTTAAATTTCTATATCATTAAGGATTCTTTATTAGAATGTTTCTATTTATCTTTGAAAATTATTTAAATAAAAGTAACGATTTATATATTATTGAAATAAAAGTAATTTAAATAGATAATGATCTATTTAACAAACATCTCACATCAAACATCTGAATCTCAAGCAAACGAAGTTAGTTGGCATAAAATCTGATGACCTTTTTCGAGTTAAATAACCATTTAAATGTATTAACTGAATCGTTCCTTAATGAGAGTTATATTGTTCCTTTAATTATGAAAT
The DNA here is from genome assembly GCA_014737505.1 of Bombus sibiricus. Lineage (NCBI taxonomy): Eukaryota > Metazoa > Arthropoda > Insecta > Hymenoptera > Apidae > Bombus > Bombus sibiricus. The sequence continues at coordinate 170,769 of JACXIM010000114.1, read as the reverse complement.
TAAAAAGTGATAAAGACAAATTAATTTAGCTGGTGATTTTAGTGTTTACGAATGTAAGTATGATGTAATTTATTCCCAATAGAAATTAAACCACATATATAGAGATAAGGAATCTCTAAATAAAAAAATTAATGTGGCCAAGAGATTTGCAATTCGAATGACTTTATCTCCCCCAGTTAACAGTTTAAATCATAGTGCGCCGTTGCAATTTCGCACCAACGATACTGTACAATTCAATAACTTTATATTTCTAGCGATAAAACACACACGAATATCTCCTTTACTGCAAACATAAAGAAAACGTAAAATGTGCAATAAAATTGCAACAACGCGACGTGGCATCACTTACATACATCGAGATTGGTTTTGAAGGATAGCAGCTTGAAAAGATGACACAATTTCGCGGCAGTTATTGCGTCTCGTAAGATTCATTGCGTGTCGTCGCGGCTGCGACTACCGACAAGATAAATATTCAACGAGAATACCGTCTCAAAATTTCGTCCGTGCGAAACATGCTAGTAGGCTGTGAGTTAACGCGCTGCAAGTCGAGCGACGTTAATGAAACAAACAGGCCGGTCGCACCGTGCACAATGAGCTTCCTCTTTCGGTCTATGTTGATAATATAACGTGTCTCTTTATCCTACACAGAGCAAAGGAAGCAAGGGAGAAGGAACGCGACAGGGTCATGAAAGAGCATCGGAGACGGCAGGAAGAGGCTAGGCTGAACGCGTTGCCTGTGAGCGCAAGCATAATAGTCCAACCCGTGGTACCTAACGTGTTATCGAGAACGGGTTTCGATATCGACACGGTGAGCCTTCTCTTTCTACAAATGTGTTCCAATTCAAACGTTCCAGCGCGCGATTGTTCCAAGCTTTCGAATCAAACCGTTCCGATCCTCGACTTTCGATAATTGTTCTGCATTATCCTGCCGCGCTCGTACATGTATGATATATGTCCATAAAGACGAATTTAGACATTACATACTTTGGATGTGTATCGTGGACGATCCATTTCATTTTCATGTACATTTTATCTAAAATAACCAATGAAAAATGTAAAGCCGATTTCTACTTTTGATGAACTATAACAGGTAAAATAATAGTTAAAGAAATAATAGTAACAAATAAGGAGATAACACATTGTTTTGCTAACTAATTAATTTTACTAGGAAACTTTAAAATATTTTCTCTGTAGACAATTAGCGATATTTTGAAAATTATTAAAATATGGAACGATTGCCAAATGTCGTGTTAATTTAATGAGAATACGGGTTTCGTGCGAATTTTTCTAATAGATATTAGGAAATAAATTTTAATGCATGAAACTCACTAGCTTTATATATCTTAAATATTTAGGTATTGTTAGATAATACTAAAGCGACAGACTCAAGATTTATTTCAGGTTCAAAATTTTATTTATGTAGGCTGTTATAAAACACACGAGGGACGTAACATTTGATGTCTATTCTAGGCATCAAAATAATGAAAAAATTTACAAAAATATTGTTCACGGCTAATTTTTAAATTACAAGCAGCCGATATCCTATTGTCATTTGTTTTGGTTCGTGGATCTTACAGTGAGATATATAAAATATGAGTGAGATAGAGGGAGGTTCGTCAGTTGTTTTATTAACTAGTATTTTATTAACTAGTTTTTAGTAAAAAACTTGAAAAATAAACCTCAGACGAAATGTCTATACATGAACTTCTTTCAGCGTTTTAATATCTAGAATCGTCCCGTTAGATATCCTCTACATATTTTGTTAACCTGCACAGGTTAATTTTATAGTTAAATATTATGAATTTGTAGAGTAATTTTCTAAATTGTAAACTATAAATGAATGTTTTGTCTAAGAATAAATTTAATATTGACAAAAATGATATCATTGAATGTTGTATTAATAAATTCATTGATATATTATGTTATATTTGAATCAAAATTAATATTAATTTCTTACACAATTATGAAATGAGAGTGTAGTGGAAATGGAATCTTAGCAATGTTTTATTTAATATTTTATCCATTACATATGAATATTATATATAATTTTTAATTTAATAAAATTGAGTGAAAAATCAAATTTCTTAATTATAGAAATTATATTTATGAGTACTTGAGAATATCAATAGAAATGTTCTGTTATATATGAAGGATGTAGGCGATTAGAACAGATTTATATCAAAAACATCTTGTTCTATGATTTTGGCACTAACATCTGCTTTGTATCATTCTATTGAACGTTTAAAAAATATTAATAACATTAGTTAGTTATGCAGACTGATATTTATTAAGCTACAACTACTTATTAATTATAAAACATCATGTATTTATCACTTATTTATATCTATTTAGTTTAACTATTTCATATTAAACTGTGTATATTTTTAATTCACCAAATAGCGAAATTAGAAAATCATTACTATATTTTTCACATGTAACCTTCATTTTTAATGGAATTAACGAATATATATCAAATGATAAACTGTTGTTTTTAAAGGAGAATTTCTGCGAATTCACGCGCAAATAATTTCCAGGTATAATCATGTTCATAAAAGTTTAATTCAAAAGTCAGTTTTCATAACTTCACAAAAATTCTGCAACATGTCGTTTTCGGAGAAATGAAACCGAAACGGTACATTTCTGTTATATCTAATATCTGCATATCTAATATCTACATATGTAGGCTTTCGAAACGAGCATCATTATCGTTGATATCGATTGGTAATGGGAGCTTGCTATCGTTAAACGTGGAGTAATTCCGCACCAAATATGGCTTCCATGCAAGTACTAATTTATAGTAGAATATTTGTATTCCCCCAATTGTTATAACGGTAGCAATTAATTATGTGTTATTTATAAATTAAGCACTGAAGCTATTCATTATCAATAAAGAATTAAAAGAATATTACATTGCACGGATATAAAGTTTTGCTTGTAACGTATATAATGTAATGTATGCAATGTATAACATGTATGCATATATGTATAACTAAGATTTCGCTCGGAAGAGGTGTATACCTATTTATATGAATGGGCATTTTCTTTCTAAGTACATAAATTCTCTTAATAGAAATGGTCTATTAGATTGTTTAATAAAAATGGTAGTATTTGCAAAATGGAACCATCTCCGATTTCGATAATCTTTTGGTATCTTGTCAAGGTCATAACCTTGAGTAATGTTCTAAAGATATTAATTGGTGTTTGCCTTTTATTGAAAAAGTTATTTTCGAAAAACGTTTATTAAAACGTATATAATTTTTCGGGCACCATTTGCATTTGGTAAAGTGTATAGTAAATCGAATGCTCTTATCTATCTTCCTTACTGAAACGTGTGCTATTGATGTTTCTTATGACTCCAACAAAATTGACTTCTTATGACATTTAAACAGAAAAGCTGACTCATAATCAATACTGAAAGATCATTGTATTCGAACGTTGTATTTAATTTCGTTATTATGAAATGATGTCTATTATGAAGTAAAAGCGTGGACAAAAGACTTTTCTCTGCATTCCCATCCAGAAAAAGATCTAAGCTAACCCAAATCTAAATTTAATGTATAAGGGACAGACCCGTCCCACGCCCACGTATTTGATTATACTATACATACTGTACTATACATATACTATACATACTCCGCATTAAAACCTTCACAACACGATTTAGGGTGGTGATTTTGATAACATATTAAGGAAATATCGAAATCGTGAGTAACTCCGTTTTTTGTAAATATTTGTCGAAATGGTTAACGTAGATGATATAGATGATGAAGAAATACAATATTATATTTCTAATTTCTATATTAAAATTGCTCGTTATATCCTTTAAAATTACTTGTTTCATTTATTGTGCAATGGGGCTAAAATTATATAAAACTATAATAATTTATAAGAGCAATGTATTAGAAACATTATTTTTATCTACTACATTCCCATAAAAAATTTAATGGATTAATTAATATGTTTAGAAGATTAATTTCCATGGTCAATTATATAGTTAAAGTAAACACATTCACGTAACTTATTATATTATTATATCAAAAGTATGCGGAGTTATCTGTAAGAATAAGTAATTATTCAAATATAAGAACAACCCAAGATATATTAATGGAAAGTAATTATAATTTATACAGTTTTCTCTCCTTATACTATATATGTTTGAATATAGCTAAATTTATTGTTTCAATATGTTTAACTACTGGATGCGAAATATAACTTTATATGTACTTCTGTTTTATTAATTGTACAATATTTCTATTTTAATTATATTTTTAATTATCGATTAGTAAATTAAGAAACAATCCGCTGATATAAACACGTCAAAGTCTTAACAATGAGTAAGTATCAATGAGTAATCATGAATCAAAATATCACTTTCGTAATCTACAGTTCTGTTCTACTTAAAGCTAATTTTATCCATATATTCTATATTGATTATATCGATATTAAATAGGATAATGCGGAACATTTTTTAACAGAAATAGTTCGGCTCATAAAATAAAAAAATATATGAATCTACTTGACAAAAACAGTATAGCAGCGTAGCTATTATAACCCAAACTAAAGAAATATAAGAAATTAAAATATAATATAAGAATTCATATCTTAGTTTAAATGACTTCGGCTATGAGTAATCGTTATAAATAGTCGTTTATTTTTGGCTTACCTGTAATAACCTATATCGATGATAGAAATTATTTTTAGATGCGAATAATCATTATCGATACTGAAACTTCTTTTTATTTATTGACGAACAGTGTTGGTGACAGAAATTACTTTTACTGATAACCATTATCTGTAGTGAATGTTTTATGGTTACTACTAATTATTATCCACAACGAAAATCTTTCTTGTTCCCACCAAACATCCCCGATTTTTATTAAAATTCAAGATTTAAATTCGATATAATTCAAATTAAAACATTATTGATGGTTAGAGTACGGATTTTTATGCAAATTTATATTTTTATGGACACAATTAAAGGAATAAGACTGAAATAGAGATTCATGCTTTCTACTATAAATTATAACGAGTACTCTACTTGACTAGGTACTTAATATATTTCTGCATATTTTTTTATACATCTTTTCATGCTACGAAAGCGTATTTTATTTATATTCAAATTTCCACTTTTATGAATACGAATAAATAAATATAATCTATACAAAGATTTGTCTTTCCTACAATAACGATAATATAATAACGAGTACTATATTTTGAAAATTTTATATATTTTTTGTATACTATATGCATTGTGCGCATTTTTGCCCCTTAAAATTTTTGATGAATGTATAAAAATCCGCAGTCTGATAAGTAATATATTGAGTATATAAATCTACTTGAGATTTCTATTTCTTCGCAGCGACTTAATCCGTATCAAGAAGGAGTGAAAGTGCCAAACTTTCCAGCGCCACCAACTCGACAGCCACCTGTACAAAGTCCTTCACCCTGTGTTTGGGCGGTTGTTCAATGCTGTCCATCGAAAACCAATCGTCTAGTTACCTGTTTCGAATCCATGGGTTGTCCGGGTATTAATTGGGACCCTAACCCATGCAAAGGTTCCATTATACAAGCCGCTAAGCAGCAGGTGGCGGAATTTTACGCTCAGCTCGAGGAAGAAGATTTTTATTAATGGAAACACGTGGAATGTGGAATGTGCCAAGTTCCAAGGTTTTATGGATCATCCAAATATCTTTTGAGCATCGATTACAAGAAATTGTCTCTAGTTTTTTAAGCAACTGAAGGGAATTACTGTGAGTGGATCGAATAATTAATAACAACTTTATGTACAGGATTAATTATGTAAAAAAATCCTATTGATGGAAATTTCGAATACATAATAAATCTTAATAGTTGGTAAATAATAGGTATATTGATAATTATAGATATTTTATCTTTAATTGATAATAGATACATTTCCTTTCATTTTAGTTCTTTTATGATACCATTGGCTTAGGAAGTCCATGATAAATTCAATACGTAGAATATTTTGTATAAAATAAAGTTTGTTCTTCCTAGTCTAGATTTACGTTTATACCTGCAAATGAAAATAGTGGATAAAGAAATTTTTTGGAAATAAGTTTGAGTTGAACATTTAGATGATTATTACTGTTAGAAAATTTGAGAATTTTTAAAACTGAATCTACAGAATATTTTGCTATAATTAATTGCAATTATAATTATAGTAAAACAAAATATCGTCGATTATACCGAAATGTTTTTTCAAATTTTGAATGATATGAAACTTCCTCCAGATCTGTTGGCATGACAATTTAATTTTACAAAGGTACCTTCATAAAAAACAAATTATTTTATTTCATTTGACCAAATTGGCAATTTCATATTTCTTAAGTTTGTCAAATATGTTAACATGTTCAATGTACATTATGTATATATGTACCAATGTGCATTAACATATACACTAATATACACTTCTATCAAATATATGAATATATACAAAATTTATGTTTATAATTATATTAGAATATTCAGCTTTTTCGATCCACTCAATTATTCAATATGAAATAACTCGTAGCACATTGCAAGAAGAGCCTGTTCTTCTTTGTTCTCGTATTCTTAGATCGTAAATCCTAACTATAATATAGTTATATTATAGATTCGGTATTTTTCTACTCGCTTCTTTAGATCGTCGTTAACGATGCATGATAGCCTTTTTAAATATAACAAAGCGAACAAATGCGCCAAGAGTTTCGAAACCGTGCACTGTGTTCTTGTGAAATCGATGGATCAGAAATTTTGCGATGGTTGCAATCACTTCAAATATATTTTCTGAGTATTGCAATTGTTCCAAGTTAAGTTTAATAACAAAAAAATAGTGTAATATTGTATTAGGTACAAATGATTCTTTGCAAAAGCTCCAAACGCAAAATATAAAAGCAAAGAGAGAAATAAGGATGTCCCAGGTTTCTAAACGAAACAAGTCTATATAATATATTCTATAAGGAAAATTAAGTAAAAAGTTTTATAGAATCTATAATTCATAAATATTTTTTAAAAAGTTATAACTGAAATACAAAGTAATAACCAATTTTTCTTTAAGCGTTTAAATCTGATAATTAATCGAACATTATTCTTGCTATATCTGATCTGATTATATATATAATTCTATTTACGTGGAATTTAAAAACATATTTTCTATGGCAAGAATTAGAATTAATTCAGAAACTAATGTATAGAATTCATAATGCATTGATTGAAATTGAGAGAAAATTAGAAAAAATTGTCAATGTAAAAAATTTTGTTTTTGCATTTTTATTTAGAAATAGTGAAATAAAAGTGAAAATATCAAGTACATGAATATCACTAATCTGTTTCTCTTCTTTATCAAACAAGCAGTCAGTCGATTCTTATTTTATATTTCTTTAATAATTTTTTAATGAAGCTTTCATATGTTTATATGACATTTTTCTCTTCTCATTACTTCGTTTTGCGGAGAAAACTTGAAACATCTATATAGAGTTTCAAACGCCACTTAGAAATTTTTCTCGCAATTAAAAATTAAAAACAAAATCTTCAGCGATTTTTAATTATAGGACATAGCGTTGGAGTATTTGCTGAGAATATTTACCAGGTCTAACGAAAGCTATGAAACGTTTCGTAACCCATTAAAGATCAAAAAATTAAATAACATATAAAAGTTGAGTAAGCACAACATCACTAGTAACCAGATGTGCATATAAAATAAATTTTTGTGCTATCAAGAGAATTCCACAAAGAATATATTAAAGTAATAGATATAATATATTACAGAAACCCATTACTCAAATCGGAGGTAGAAAAAGAATTTTTATAATTGACATAAATATTTCTTTATCATAGTGATACAAAATACATGAATTTCGCTTTTCATAAAATTGTAGAATCCATATGGAAGGGGAAATATTCGGTCCGAAAAATTTGCACCGTTTTTATTATGAAATTCTATCAAATAATAAAATATTCCAAAAAATACTGCCCTTAGTTAGATACTAAAGAAAATTAGGGAGAACATTTGTTAATAAAACAGGTTTCCTTTTTCAGTAAGACAATATTAAACTTTATAAATCCAAGAAATTTTGAATCATAGCTGAAACGAATTATATAATATATTTTATAATTATATAATCTAAATCTGTATGAATATAATATACTCTCATTATTATTTATCATGGTCTTCACAAAACTTAATAATATTCTAAATACATCAATGTTGTTGCATTTTATAAAGTTACATTTTATAAGATTATTTGTTTATTAAAATAGCGACGAAAAATATATTAAGGGAATCCTTGGAATTTTCTTTCAGAGCTACAATGTCTTTTGATAATTTTGATAATTTGATAAAATAAACTGAAGAGAATGTCAAATGAAACGTTGCAGTAATGCAACATTGGTCTTTAATGGGTTAATGAAAATACCTCGTTCAGCGAATTAACGTTTTATGCGAAATAAGCAATACTGGGACCATTAAATCGTTTCCAGACTCGCCACAGAAGGATCAAACGAAACAGGAATCGCTATGCTTTACAGAACGCGATACAATTTCGAGAGGGAACCAATATTCAACAGAGAGTAACTGATCGTTCAGAATTGGACAATCGCCAATTTCAGTGCCGAGTCGGTTAGCATGTAAAAATATAGATATAAAGAAAGTATGAGAGATAGAGTGAATGTATGAATGAGAGAGAAAAAGAAGAGAGAAAAGAGAGAGAGGGAAAGAGGGAAGAAAAATGCGACATCTGTTCGCATAGTAGACGCACGCGCAATTAAGCATGTTCGCTTCTCGTTTAACGAACGTAAAGTTATTAACTATTAAGTCCTTTGCTTTTTTCCTCTTGTACGTAGTCGTCGAGCTATATTATCGCAGCTTTCTTACATGTGATATAATAGATAGGCTCTTAATTTGCTATAGCATAGTAACATATTTATCTGTATAATATAACCGAACATGCACGAGTATTATAGCGAATCAAAGCTCTTTCGAAACGAATGGAAATACTGAAAGGTATATGAAGAGTAAAGAGAATAATAAGGTTTGGAAAACTATTTGTTTAATAGTCTTCCAATATACATATAGACTACGAATATTTATGCAAATTCAAATTCTTATGAAAACAATTAAAAAGATTAAATTTAAGCAGATATTTGTTTTGGCAACTCAATATAATAGTGGTTATCATATATTATTATATATTATTAGTTACACATCCGGTGTCCAGTAATTATAAGTGAGAAGTCACACTGAAGAAGTGACGTACTGTTGCTATTTCAAAGGTAAAAGAAAAACATGATACACCATGAATTATTATCTTTATATGTTCTGTCTTGTTTATTTGTTTATATTAATCGAGTAGGAGCAAAATTGTTTATATTCTCTTTTTCTTTGAAAAGTTTCTGTTGCAAATTTTATGCACAACAATATTTTTCTAAAATATGCAGTACCTCGATTAGAGTATGAATTTTATCTTTATTTATATTTACTTTATCTATATTTCCTCAGTAGTGAACTTCAAAGTATCAGAAGGTCTCGCGCGTAAGGAGTGAACGGAAAATAAAGTATTTAAACATTAATACAATTGCTGCCTATAGTATCGAATAACATATTTTAATAACAGTATAAATTGACATTTTTATTTTGTTCCAATACTCTGCACTGTTCAACTACAAGAACAAATTTAAATATTTCAAAATAATTATTTTTACTTATTTTTGTTATTTCTATTGTAGGTAAATTTTATACGCATAGCTAAATTCATCGTTCCTCTTGTTCCTTCACTTATGAAGTAAAACTACAGAAGAAGGATAATTTTATTTTCATATGAGAAAAGATTATCTATTTTGAACTATTTTATACATATTAATACCAAGCAAACACAGACGAGATAAAAACATTGGAATAAAAATGTAATAATTTCCTCCAGTTCCTATGCTTTTTTTCTATTCTTTCTTACAAGAAACTATCTTCTAATTTTTCATTAATCAACGTTCCAATAATCGAGGTTCTACTGTATTAATAATCAATTATTCTCAACAATTTTCCTTGTTTTTTCCTCACTCTTCATATGTGTGTATATGTACAGTATGCACTTGTTCGCCCAAAGGAAATACAATATAATAGATTTTGCTAATGTATTACGTGACAATAGCGTCAGGATACTTTAGTTGATTGCAACTGTAGATGGTTAAGCGAATATTAATATTTCTTGTTCTGATTAATATTTTAGAGCGCTAGCAACGATAAAATCGATATCTTTCTACATGACACGTTGCAAAGAGGAATATGTAACAATACGTGCTTGAACTGGTGAGAAGATTATAGAGATTCTTAGCTCGCTGTAACATATTTAACATTTAACTTTATAATATAAATCTTTATAAATATGAATGTCTAACTCAATTTAATGTAATTTCTTATTTTTACGCCTTACACCAATTCACAGGATGATTCATGTTACAGAATTTCGTATTTAAATGTATATAAATATTTTTTAATGTATCCCTCAAATAGTATTCTGGGATAGTGTTGGTTTGTCCGGAAAGTTCTTTCCGATTTTTAAGGAAAATTCAAACGCAGCATACTTAAATTTCGATACACATTTATTGAATTATACAGGTGCCATTTTGTTTTAACAACCTTTCTTCATCCTTCATGCAACTTGAATATTCCATCCTTCCAAAACCTCTCAGGTTTTTCGGCAAAAAACTTTTCGATATGATTTTTTATGTCGACTAAAGAGTTAAAGCTTTTGCTATTAAGGGAATTTTGTAATGACCTAAATAGGTGAAAATGTGAGGCTACATGTCTGATGAATACGGTGTATGGGGTAGCACATTCCTACCAAGCTCCAACAGTTTTTGTCGAGTAGTCAAAAACATATGAGGCCGCGCATTGTCCTGATGAAACACGACGTCTTAATACTAAACCTACCGACATTTTGTGTATACCTATTCCTACCGTGTGCGGTCAAAATGACCGGTGATTAAATTCGACTAATTACAAGCAATACTTTTCCAAATTTATCGTCTGGTTGTTTGGTAGAAGTTCATGATACAGAGATCCTTTTCAGTCCCATCAAACACAAAGCATGACTTTCTTCGAACGAAGACCGGCTTTTGGGATGGTTAAAGGTGATTCATTCCGCTTTTCTCAAGATCTTCCCTGCTCAATATTATTATAAATAATCTATTTTTCATCCCCCGTCACCATTTGCTTCAAAAATGGTGTCTTCTCATTACGTTTATAGAACGAGCCGCAAATGGAAACGTGATCCATTAGATTTTATTCCGATAAATTGTGGAGAACGCATACATCAAACCGGTTTATATAGCCAAGCTTCACAAAATGCTCGTGGATGGTGAATTTTCATATTTCATTTCTGCTAATTCACGTGTCGTTTGGCGTGGGTTATTCTCGATCAGTACTTTGACCCGATTGTTCGGGATTTGGAGTGGTCGTCAGTTTATGACTCTGACAGCACATCTGCCTTTTTTGGAAAAATCCGAATTTCCTACCTCCCAAATTGTAAACTTTACAATGCGGACCTCATCAAGAGGTTAATTGGCATCCTAAGTGCTTGATGGGTCCGCTATAAAGTGAGTATCTAGTATCAATTAGCAACACCAGAGGAGATGCGCCCACGAGGGTACACAGTTACAAGATTGGAAGGAATGGATTCCCACCTCACAAAAACCATGGTGAGAAGGACACCCCCTGGATTAAGAGTTAGCACATAAGGACCAGGCGCTTCAAGGGACCAGTCTTCTTCAACCAGCCTTCAAACAGTCTTACTCTTATCAGACAGTCTTACTCTTCGTGTTATACTAAACAGTGCAAATAAATCAACTAAACATAACAGTACTCTGTATCTTTAATGTACCTGCACCTTGAGCGTTAATAGCGTTCACGGTTTGCGGTATCAACCGATCAGTTGCAACCTGACTGATCGTCACTTAGTTGAGAATTCGCAACACCGATCTTCATCAGTGGTGGAGGGCTTGCCAGGGCGTTCTTGATCTTCAAGATTGAAATCACCAGTTTTAAACGTAGATAACCCGCACAGTTCTTTCAGCTATACCATCGTCACCATAAACAGCGCATATCTTGTTTGCTGCTTGTATGATATTTCTGCCTTTCTGGTAAAAGAAAAGCACCAAGTGCCTATAGTGCACTTTGTTTCCTTTCATATTTAAGAGCACATAAAACTAACAAGAATTAATGTGTCCTAACTTTTTTCTAAAGGTGTTTGAAATATTACCTTTTAGAATATGTACACCTTTACATTTACATTACATACATTGTACATACATATTACATTTCGGAATATATGACTTGTTTTAACGCCACCTACCGAAATACAGGTGACTCACAAAACTTTAAACATTATTCGTTGTCTAAAGTTAATTAAATTTACTCGTGATGCTTTGTGTTACTTAATTTTTTATCAGAACTTTTTTTATATTCTATATGTCATGTGTCGAAACAATACTAGAAGGAGTATTAATTAATGCAATTAGTAATTTTCTATAAATATATATTAAATTATTTATGTAAAAATTATTGATTTTGAAGATATCTTATTTTCAGTATTACAACGTGCTTAAGTATAAAGTACTCAATTGTAGACATTTATTACCCTACTATAAAATTATTAGTTATTATTAAGATACAACATTAATCTTTTTATTTACAGTGCTCTGAAGAGAGATAGAGGAAGTTCCGTAACTTCAGTAATGAGGTAACAAATTTTGTGTTGTTCCAACATGAGAATGCTTCTGCTTCTTATTAATTACCATCGTGTGGAGTTTGAATTTGAACTACATATGAACATAAAACGAAAAGTTGTCATTGAACTAAACTAGCCTTACTGAATTTCCACTGTAATTACTGGATCCGATAAGTATTACTAGATTATATTTCAGGAATATTTATAAAAGGAATTTATTCTGATCTGAATAATTTATAGTAGATGAATTTTTAGACATTTGAACACATTTAAAAAAAGGTATTAAAAAGCATTAAAAAGAATTGGTAGAACGGGTCAAATAATTCTCTGTATGCAAGTTAATGAATATAATTATGAGTATACACCTTTTACTACAGTGAAAATTGTCGGAGTTTGCTGTTAAGCGTGTTTTATGACTACATTGCGAATATTTATGTAAATTCATATTTTTATAAACACTACTAAAAAAATAATACCTAAACAAAGATTTATTACATCTACTGAATTTTAGAATAAATACTCTTTTACATATTTAGTTTTGCATTTTATATGCATTCTATGCAACTTTTGAAACCTTAAAATTCCCTATAAACGCATACAAATTCACAATCTATCTTATGATACAATAGAAAACGATATATTTTTTAGAATTTTTAATAAACTTAACATAGAATATCATATAGAATCACTGTGTAGTAGTCATATAACCTGTATTACTCTGTAACATACTGAAGAAAATGGTATAATGTACACTGAAATTTTAGCCTATTAACTGCAGAAGACAAATTATCTCGCTATTTGGATCGTCAATCTGTAAGAAAATACTAAAAGCGAATTCAAAGCAGTCGCGTTTATAGCACGTTCTGTAGATTCGGAAACGACGAACTCGCGTGGTTTTACTCCAAAAGACTCGGCGTCGTGCAGTCGCGAAACGTTGGTGCCCGTTGGCTCACACACCATACGGGAGAGGACTTAATTTATAGCACCCTCAAGTTTTGACGCATTCTTTTCCCACAACCGAGGCTGATGAAATCCAGGCTGTATTAATTTTTAATTTCGCAGTTATAGAAGTTCTTGGCTAAAAGACAATCCGATTAAGTTAATAAAAATCAGAGTTATACTATGACTCATACAATTAGGTTCCAATTACAGCAAAGTATGGAACATTTCGTCTCATAAAGCATGAGAGTATCAGAATAGAGATATGAAAAAGTAAAGAAAGTACTGCAATGTGTACATGACTCATAGGTACACGTAAATAAATAGTCAGAAGGAGCCATTTACATTCAATCATTCAACATGAATGTAAGTTCATCAACTTACATAGTCCTTCAAACAATAACAAAATTGTGACAGGATCATTAATGTACAGTAACCAGGGTCAGCAAATGGCCCCAATAATTAGATTACCATTTTGTGGGATTGAAATTAAAGTCTCTGCAAGACTAATGGCTTTTTCATGTGAATAGCATAATACTTTGTTATGTTAATAAATATAAAAAAATTTAATATTCATGTAAAATTTTATCGTATTTAAATATTGATTCTGTCAAATCACGTAATTTAACTTCGTAGTTATATAAAATGAAGCACTACACTATCAGCTGCATTTCCCTGCAAGAACTTCATCAATCATGAAAGAAAGCAATAAAAGAAAAATAAAAGGAATAAAATCTGAATTGTAAGAAAAAGAAATAATATGACTTCTACCAACCACCACATGTCAATTAATGTTCGTAATGTCCCAGTTAAGGACTGGTCTCGCCAAAATCACTCACGACTGTATCCTCGATGGAACAGGCTCACCTTTACCTTCATCTTCTGCGAAAATCAACCATTGGCAATCAATTACATATTATACGAATGAAATGCAAATTCCTCAAAGATCTTGGTCTATAGTTTAAAATTTGATTTCAATCTAAAACAGTATCAATTTTGTCGCTAATGATGAAGAAGTCGATGCGATTGAAAGGAATTAAAAAAGAAGAGTTTAATAAAGCATCGAAAGAAATTACCTAAACTGACTAACTGTTTTGGAAACATTAGAAAGTTGCGATTTTGTATTCAGGCAATGCTATATCAGTAGTAGGTTTATGAGAAACATCTTTATGTGTCTCCGCTTATTTGATGATAGTAATGCTGACAGTATACCGAATTTGAATGTTCATACCTTGATAGCGAATGATACAAAAGACAGACTTTCCAAGACATTGTACTATCTTGGAAACGTTTCAATGTCAAATACAAGAGTATATAACAGAATATGCACTATGTGAAAGGGAGGAAGAGGATCTGAGACATGTAATAGAAGAATGCGAGATAACGGGTGGTCCAAAAGACATGGAAGAAACACTGAATGAGGCTGGAGAAGGACTAAGGGAATTGAAAGCAATAGTAGAGAAGAGAAGGGCAAGAGCAATACAAGACGGGGAGGAATGACAGGAAGGTAGCACAGCAAGGAGACCAAAGCGGCAATAATGTGTAGTTACAAGTTGCAATAGTTGATAGACATTAGGTTTAGCTGATAGAGATAAGAATAGGCTAAGGATACAATAAATGTAAGAAATGTAAACCGGAAGTTCGTCCAAAGCCGAAAGGCACGGACTAAATAAAAAAAAAAAAAACAGAATATGCAGGTTTTCATTTAAAAATGTTAACACTACCTTCACAAGATGTTTCGGAGGCTTCCATCGATATCATACAATTTTTCTTTGAAACATTTTTTCACTATCATTTATATTTTTTGAGATATTTGAGCATTGCGAGGTAAACTGAACTCACTATAGATGCAGTATGCACTTCGTGTAGAATATATTCTTCCGTTTTCCTATGGAGAGGAAAAATAGCTTTTTAAAAATCAACTATTCTTCTGCTTAGTAGAAACCACGAAAATGGTCCAAGATAGGTGCTCAGTGTATAAGTTCTTAAATCATCTCTTTTCGAGTGAGTAGAATAATCTCGCACCTCACCGGACATAAAATGGGCATTGCCTGTTGAAAAGCAACGTGACCGGCAACTCAAAGAGAAGAATTTGTTTCCTTTGACCCACCCAATACGTTCTAAAATCATGGTGAATGAGACCGTTGTACCGGATAACCGATTTCTGTTCAATTTGTTATTTCACTTCCTAATTTAGTAGATTTGTTACATCCTGATTACAATCCTTCTAAGTCAAATTCAAATGTATTCAGGATTTTAATTATGTATTTATTAACAGAATCATGTAAGAAATGTAAACCGAAAGTTCGTCCAAAGCCGAAAGGCACGGACTAAATAAAATGAAAAAAAATAAAAAAAATAAAAATTATTAACAGAATCAATTGACTTTCTCGCTTTAATATTAATACAATATTAAATAATAAATAATATAATTATTATAGTACAATGTAATATTATACAAGAGCTATCATGACATTAAGAAAGGAAAATATTTAGAGATTTTATTAGTAGAATAGAAATTCCAGAATTATGTAAAAATTGAAAATTGATCATTTAAATCCATAAATTTTCCTTCTAACATAATATAAAAAATTGGATACCTGTCACAAACCTTACGATATATAACAAAGAAAATTTTTAGCAGTATTACTATCAACTTAGGTGTAAATATTCATATAAGTTTTGTATTCTTTGAGTTTTAATGTATTGAACATTTCGAATTGTTTTCTTTCATTAAATAAAATTTATTTATCTAGAAATATTGAAAAATATTAGTTCAATTTTGTAGCAATTATTCCATTAAGATTTACAGTTTTTTTTTATACAAGAAATTTATCTAAGAAATTTTAGTAAATTTTATTTTTAATTTTTAAAGTTTACTTAAACTGGCTGGATTTTCTAATGCTCGTATACTCGTTTCACAAGTGGTAGTTATTTCTTTGCTTATAAAGTATTCGAGTCCATACACAAATACGTAATTTCCAATTATTACTTGAGTAAAAAATATTAATCAAAAAATCACTCAATATATACTAATGGATGAACATATTATTATACATATTATATATTATATGTCATATATGTACTAAAACCTGCCACTTTAAAGCAAGTACCTATTATTATATATTATACAGGGTGAATTACTTAAGAGTTTAAGCTGAAATATTTTGGATACTATTGATTATATCGGAAAATGTTTCGTATAAAAGTTGAATAGAATTTACTTTCCTTGTCTTTCATATGGTAAATTTTACAAACTGAAAGTTAAAATATCTATTAAATCAATAACTTTTCGACATAGGTAGATTAATGATTTTTTATAGAGAATCTCGAGCTATGTACATCGATTAATATACTAAATGACTACTATGACAAAGTTGACTTCCACATGATCTTTACGTGCCCATATACATAAAAAATTATAACATCAATACATATTCTGTTTGAAGTCAACTAAATTTTATTTGAAACATTTTAATATGCGGATACCACCAAATTTTAATTTTATCTCACTATAATTTCGTTTACAACAAAAAAAACCATACATGGTCAGATATCACATTAAGGCACCGTGTCCAAAATTTTATTTCCATAACTTGCAACATTTGGTAAATAGTATGTTTTAAATGAAACAAGATCTGATTTTAACATTACTTTAATATTCGTATTCAGAGATGCAGCAACATTCATGATACTTTGTACTGGAGAATTCTCTATCTTTGTTTACAAACATGCTAGTCTGTATGTAAATACTATATCAAGCCTCGTAGCATCAGCTGCGTTTCGATATTCGTAAAGTTCACATTTTATAATGCCATGCAAAAAAACCAGTTTTAATATACGTCAACTCATAATTTTGCATAATGCTAATGGAAAAGTCGTATAGACAAGAAGGTGCAGCCTCAAACCATACGCGGAACACTGAAAAAAGGTGATTACTGTTAGAAAATAGATGTGTGTACATTTATATTGTACGAGCGAGAAATGAAAGAGAAAAAGACAAAAGGAAAACGTCATGAGACGAGCGTATCGCGTATGTGTCGAATGAATGAATGTGCAATAAAACAAATTTATTCCTGTTTGAGATTTATAAGAGAATAGAGCGGTGTACGTTAATACTTCAAGTTATTCTGTTACATATAAAATAGTTATTCCGCTATATAAATTCTGTATTTAATAAAACATTATATTATTACTTTAACAGCTACAATAAAAGAGTTGCTCGGAGAAAGTCATTTGTAAACAAAGCAAATAGAAAGGAAAGATTAAATCATGCACGAGAGTTTGTTCTAAAAGAAGATACATGGTGGAATGACGTAATTTTTAGTGGTGAAAGTAAATTTAAAGTTTTTGGTTCAGATGGACGAAGAATATGGCAAAAGGAGAATGAAGAATTTGAATTTAAAAATATGAAACCCACTGTAAAACACGATGATGGAAACATGCTTATGTGGGGCTGTATTTCTACATTTGGAACGGGCGAATTAGTTTTTATTGATAGCATTATGGACAAAAATAAATATTTAAACATTTTAAAAAATAATTTACGCAAAAGTACAATGAAAATGGGCATTGTTAATACTTTTAAGTACTGCTAAGACAACGATCCTAAATATAAGATCTGTATTGTACAGGAATATTTATTGTATAACAGTCCAAAATTATTATACCCTCCACCTCAGTCACTGGATATGAAACTGATTGAAAAACCCATGGGAATTAGAACAACGAATTAGAAAAAAAAAACAATAACGTCAAAAGAAGTTTTGAAACAGCGATCAAAGGAAAAATAGAATAATATTAACACCGAATACCTGAAAAAAATCATTTGTAATATGCCCCATGTTTGAAGGAAGTTATTATTCAAGATCGCTATAAGATATTTTTTTTTTTTTTTTTTTATTATTATTTATTGAATTTTACAATTTGTCCATTAGGACATTTGGTAAAATATTATAATTTAATATTTGATAAAATATAGCATGTGGATGGCTACCCCCAGCGGGACTCCATCTTCCAGGTTGTTTATTGTTCTATTATGAGGTGTGCAGGATGCTTCTTCTTCAGTCTTCTTTCTATTATTGTTTTATTCGTTTCAGCAACCAGCTGATTTGGGTGTGTTTCAAGTCTTTCTTTATACTTTTTTGCATATCTGGCGATTTCCTCTTTAACTGTTGGAATTTTTAAGTCTTTTCGTATGTCTTCATTTCTGACGTACCATGGAGCGTTAACTATTGTTCTTAAGNAAATAGTGCCGTGCAATATTGTTTTGTTTCCAATGCCTGTAAAATTTCATTGACCAGTCTATGCATTTGCTCTATTGTGGAGTGTTTATTCCTGAATCCAAATTGATGGTCCGGTATTAGTTTTTCTTTTTCTATTGTTGGTTTTAGGCGGTTATATATTATTTTTTCAAGTAGTTTGGAAAACGCAGGTAGTAATGATGCTATAAGATATTAAATCATTTGTAAAATATAAAAATTAAAAAGACATTATTTATATTTTAAAGTGTCCGAATTAAAGTAACGCTAAAATTAGACTTTGTTTCATTTAATACGTATTATTTAACAAGTTTTGGATTTTATGTAAATAAAATTTATACTATTGATAACTAGACACAGTGTCTAATTATACCGAACCATTTACGTTTTTTCTCATTATGAACAAAATTATAGTGCAACAAAATAAAGATTTTGTTGTGTCTGAATATTAAAGTTACTCACTGTAATTAATAGTATGGAAAATATTTCAATTTAAAACTCGTGAGTTGAATTCACCCTGTATATCAGTACAAATATTAATATATATTATATATTAATATTAGTAAATATTATTAATGATTACTTTAATTTTCCTCATGATATTTTATTATTATTAATTTAATTTATTAATTTATTTAATCATAAAAAAAATAATTTAATTGTAAGAAGCTATATGATACGATGCAGAGCATATGATAAGTTATATAAAAATAGCGCTTTAAACTTTTACATTAATTCACATATGTAGATAAAACGAACGGAGAATATTTTACAATAAATCTATTTTTATAACTATAAATATAAACAAGGAAGCAACACTTGCTAAACTATAATTAACTACGTATGTTAGTTAAATGTCAATTATATAAATGGAATATAATTCTTAAAAATATTTGTAACATGCACAAGATGTAATTTCTCAATTTCTTGTTTATATTTACTGTTGGGCAGTTATTTCATATATTTTTCATTGTTGAGATATCAAACTTACTCACCGAATAAAGTGATTAAATATAGTAAAGTCCTAAAATACGAATCAAAACTACATATAACATGTTTTAGCTTTGATTTACTCCTTATTTAAAGAATCAGTGCAACTATTTGATTTCGTAAAATAGAATTTGTTTATATGTCTTTCATCTACTATATAATTCATCTATTATATAATTTCTGTACGAAATGGTATAGTGCTAGTAGGTTTGGTAACGGTATGATTGTTACAATATCGTTTGATGCTCCGTCAACCTATGTTTACACGGTCACTATCCGTCACTCACTAACTTCGTTATAACGGTTCTTTTTTAAATACGCTGACAATACTTCATGACAACGCTGGCAACACAAATCCGACATGTTCCAGGCAATCCGTCCACGATATTACACTATACTACATTCCTATATTTGAATAGCCATTACACATTAACTCCGCTGCGATCTTCGAGGTTTCATGTCCCAAACTCACTCTTGTTATAAATGTTTTAAGAAAAATTTTGGCATATCTATTCTTAAGGTGGAAACTCGCGTTTATTAACAATGGTACTTTTATACTTTTCTCAAACATAAAATAAAAAACGGAAATTTTTAGTTTGGTAAAAAATGGGATTGAGTCTTGATATAAAGAACATATCAGAATGAAGCAGCTTCTTTCTACAATATTAATTTTGCTAATAATTGAAGCTTAAAACTATTTGAAGAATATGTTAAAAACTTATATATTTAAGATTTGGAAATGGAAAATACCGCAAAAATTCCAAGCTATGACGTTCTATATATGACAAAGTATGTCAATATAGTAATATCCAATCTCTTTACCTAAACTTCGCCGTATCCGCTCGATAAACTAATGTCTGCAGTTGGGTATCTCCTTTCATTCAGCGCGTTGCGTTTCTGACATACTAATTGCGGAGCAATACTCTGCGACGATAACCCCACAGTTCATAAATGTATCCTTCCGTGGCATAATTACCGAATTTGCACAGAAACTACGGTACATGGAGCGACGGTGTCGTTTTCATGAAATTACCAAAACTAGTCAAGTTCGTGGAGTCTGGTCAACAGCGTACAGTGGTCTATTAAAATGTATTTTATGGTCAAAATTCAATTTTTCAACTTTGACATTTGAAAAAAAATTTTGTTGATTTCTAAAGTTTTAAATTTCAAAATCCACACATACTTCTCTTTTCAGATCATTCTATAATCCCATGAAATATTACGAAGGTAATATATAATAATTCTGTTTTTGCTGATTTTTAATTTTGATATCATTTGATCGTTGAAAAAAATAAGAAGACCTTTTGGAGCTTTTTGAAAATAGGTAATGGTAGGTTTCGAAAGTTTTTGAAGGACGCATAATATTATGTTAATTATACATAATTAATACTTGTTTATATATAACTAATGTTTTTAACATTTTTTGAATAATGGAGAGTGTAACAAAAATATATATTTAGTTTCACAACCAAATGCAAAGATAGTTTTGACATATAATTTAGTTGACAACATATTGAATTTCAAATTTGCTTTTGTGTGAAAGACGAATTGTTAACACGAGCATGCATATTTCAAGTACAACGTTCTGTATGAATTTTAACAAATAGTTTGTATAGTCCATACAGTATAGACAGTCAAAGAAGAAATATACAAATTCAAAACCAGATATAACACAAGAGTCAACAACCATCACAACCCATTAGTCACCCAACTACTTGACACGACGGATCAGACTCGCAGACTAAAAAGAAAATACCCTTTAGATTGAAGCATTAAACTAAAATTATCATAATATAAATTATTATAATCCAAGTTACTGTACCACGCCAAATGAAGTTACTTAAAATTCTCCAGGAGAATTGATTGTAAATAAACTACCAAATAAAAAAAAAAATACAGTATAGTAGGTTATACAGCTTCAAGAGCGACTTACAATTAGAGGTAGACTGCTGCGAGTGAGATGTTTTCATTGTGTGGATCTTACTTATTGTTAGTATTAACTTTTATAAACTAGATGTTGATGCATGCATAATGTCGATTTATGTTGCTATAAGCCAGGACTCTGAAAGACTCAGCGCGAAAGCCCGGCGATGGTAATTTTGTGGAATACGATTGCGGTGTGTTGATCAGTATGCGGATGAATCTGGTGCGAAATCAGGAAACCGCAGAAAGTTGAAACGCATAAACGAACACGATGCAAAATTAAGGAGTCACTGGGAAAGACGGTATAGACGAATTTAATATGAAGTCGAGCAGCTGCTGGGAGGTTGGAAAACAGCACAGTCGAGCCCGATCTATAGTTGGGTAGCTGTTAGAAGCTTGGGTAAAATGCAGACGGGACCTTTTCCGAAATCAGGGACCTACGAAATGCGAACGAACCTGATGCAAAATTAGGGAGTCGCAGGAAGAGTTTGGTTTGCATGGACGAACTCGACGCGAGACCAGAGACTCACTGCAGAGATTTCCTTTAGATTAAGATGTGCGAACGAACCCAATGCAAAATCAGAGAATCGCAAGAAATGTTAGTAAAGACATCGTGACTTGGTTAATAAAAGTCGATATGACTCAAACGATAAAGTCGTATTGTGTAAATACGTTCAACTATGGTGTATAGTATTGCGAGCTTGAATATTATTAAGTGATTAAAGTGAGTAGTTAAAAAATTGTTAGAAGTGTATATGTGTCTCGAATAAGTGAATGTAATGTGTGTTTCCTTAAAGTCTGATTGCTCGGTTTTGATGCACTGCCAATACGGGGAGTAAAGTAACTTAAAAAATTTCCGTATAGAATTTACATCGACACAACTGGTCGCCGAACGTAGCCACGGTCACGGGATAAACGTTTTTACCTAACAGAAGAAGTAGCAATATTGAGGGACACACTCTGTACTGACAAACAAGCCCCGAGCAGGAGCAATATCGGCTCTACGCGGGTCTGCCTAGTAACGGCGCCTGGAATTTTGTTGATATCCCCGGACAATATGCAATTGACAAATGTGATCGTATCAGTCTTTTATTCTTGTGATCACCTTGGAGAGTTTACTCACATCGTCTTGTCAGTCTGTCAGAAAGAAACCGAGCGACACAGCTAAGGTCACTTTGTGTTTCAAAATATATTCTATTGAACAAAGCGTTTTCTCCGTTGACCGTGGATTCGTTATTGAACCTAAGAACATTGTCTTTAACATCTAGAGTGTCTAATCACCACGTATAATTGTCAAACTCTGTTAAATCAACATTTGTACATATAATTGTAAATATAATCTCCATTGAACAACAACGATGGCTTGTCCTAGTGAAGATACGTTACACGCCCCTAAGTCTAACGCCAACCCGACATATGTATATGAATATTTTAAAATGAAAGGCGTTTTTCTTCAAGGAATTTAAAGAGTGGAGTCCGGATGTTCTTCATCCGTAAAAATGTTGAAAAAATCAATGTATGTAAAAATCCCATATTGGTTTCTCGAGAGCAATCCTGTTTGCACTCTACAAAGTGCAAACTTTGCGCCAACATTTCATAGTCACTGTAGTTTACTTTTTCAGGATAGACCTGAAACTGAAAGTTACAGGTCTCATTGTCTGCATTTATGCTGAATCATGTTTCGTGTTGGTTGATCAAATTAATGACGTAACTCGGAAGATCTAGCCGGAAGTCGTTTAATTCAGTTGAGCAATCAAATTAAAAAGTTAAACTATCTAAACACACAACATATAAATATAAAATTCACCATGGAGGTCAAACGAAACGGAAAGCTACATTTCCTTGATTTTCTCATTTACAACAACACACTAGGACCGCCACAATAAGTGAAATTCTGCGCAATCCCGAAAACAAGAAACTCCCTCTTCACGTTCCAGATATTTAAAAGATAGAAGGAATCGGAAGAATGGTCAAAGAATGAAGGAACGTCAGAGCAAAATTCGCTTGAAACATTTCAGTCAATCTATCCTGGCAGAACGCCATATCAAGATAGATCACTCCATATACTTCGAGAAAACAATGATCATTCGGATGGTCGCAAAGCAATCGAAATTTTGAGACATTGGAGCAATTTGAACAGAAACAGCGGGTATTGCATCAACAATTTGGCAGCCTATCCTGCTGCCTTTTTAATTCGACTGGCCAATCAAATTAAACGACGGGTAGAGCATTTAGTTTGAGCGTTCAAGTTGAGCTATCAGTTTGATCAGCCAATCGTGACATCGCTCAGTGGACAATTAGTCTCAAACCCTCAGTTCGATGTCTGCCCTGAGGAAGTCTGATGCAATGTCTACGAAACGTTCGCGCAAAATGCAAGTGCAAAATGCAAACACGATTATCCCAAAAACTATTATAATCTCATCTGACCATCGTGAAAGTTTGAAGTCTAAAAGTATGTAAAAATGCTTTTAATTTCAGCTATGCAGTTTGTTTCTTTTTATGAACGATAATTGTGTTTTGTTAATAAAATTCAGTAGTTGAATTATATCAGAGAAACTAAATTTATATTGAAAAAAGATTGATAGAAAAATATGTCTAATTTTGATCACAAAATATCTTTCCATAAACCATTATGCAAAAGTATGGCGCGATTTAAAAAAAGCGCTCCTCATCGGTTCACCACGGGAAACTTATGCAACTTCAGGCAGTCTGGAACGAAAGAAAAAATGTTCTGTCAAAGGATAATGCGTTTTATCAATCACCGTGAAATGACAGAAGTTTCTTCGTATTCTCATTGCAACGCTCGGAAACAAAAAAAGAGCTCAAGCGTTCGCAACAGCAACTAAAATCGCCGTCACGTCCGACTAACTTCCGGTATTTGCATCTCTCTGACGTCCCTTTGCTCGCTTTCTTCCTATGTAAAGGCAACAGTCGATAACGAGGACATTCATGGACGAAGGACTCGAGAGCGTTTCCTGTCCAATCAACCACATTGTTCTTACTACCGAAAATGCCTTCTACACTATCACTTTTTCCTTTCGGTGACAATTAAAGAAAATAACCCGGCGATGATTCAGCTGCCCATTTTTTACGATTTGTTTTCTGTAATCGGACTCGTTAGGTCATTTGATTTTTACATGTAATAATTCGTCAAAGATCGGATGCAGTGATCAATGGTTCATTGTTTTGATGAGTATTGTCATCAATGATATTTAATTGTAAAGAAGATTGAATTGTGTCAAATGCGGTGATCTGTTGTTAGTGATAGACGGCCGATAAATTATATTATTATTGTCATGTAGTTTCAGTATTTTTCGAATTGAAACGTTTCACTAGTGTTAACGGTTAAATATTTCTTTTAGACATATTCTGTTTTGTTCATAGAAACTTATCTCAATGTGTCTTACACATTAACAGTTTTACTATTGTAGTAACATTACTTAATTTATTAATTCCCTAATAATATATTAGAAGTGATGAAACTGTGAATTTGTATGCATTTATGGAGAATTTGAAGATAAACAAATATATAGAATGCACATTATCTACAAAGATATATAAAATATTTTTTAAGTATACTCTCTATACTATCACTGGTATATAGAACAATTTTTTATTTAAACCGCATCTCTTTATTATATTCATAAAAATACGAGTTTGCATAAATATCCGCAGTCTAGTCAATGGTTAAGTTAATGACTTAATTTACTAAAATGAACTTCGATAAAATGATTAACGTCTCAGATTTTGAATTATGTTAAATAGTTGGTTTTAATTTTGTGGAGAACTATCAGCGTAACCATCTGATTTACATAAAGAAGGAGCACACTTTATAAAAAATTGAATGAATACAAATTTTGAGACTGAAAAAAGCCTCAACCGAAGTTCTATAATGAATATAAGGTCTTATTTACAGTAATATTTTGTTTCTAAACACACCTACTGTTTCGTCCTCTTTGGGTAGTCCGGAATCTATCCCTCGGTCAAGGGGGCCACTTGTTCCGTCAAGATAATTAGTTGGACCGTAATAATCATAAGAAATTGTCAAAAACTAAGCATTTCGATTTGACCGTTAAGTGGTATAAAACACCTTCGAGTCAAGATGTTCCTTATGCTTATTGCTCCATCAGGTAAAAAGTGGGGAAACGTGGGTTTCCCGGGATTTTCACCCGTAAGCAACCGATGGTGGGGCGACCAACACCCTGCAAGAGTTTTCGTCTGCGACAGTGTCACACGCTCAAGAGGGTCACCCGCTCAGAAATAGTAATCAAATAGACGAAACATCCTGCATGCCACAGCTATCGAAATAATAACAAAACAGTAGTTGTATAGCCGCCTCTGATATACATCCGACGATAACCCCTCCAAAGGGACTAAAACCTCACTATAAAAACTCTCCTAAATTAGCGCTCAATACCTTATTCTGTTGTAATACTTTGAACCGTCACTCTGTTGGATTTATATAATAAAATTTCCATCATCTTATACGAAGTTCAATTTCTTCACCTTATTCGTGAAACGTTCGAACTGCGACGCGAGGAGATCACCGGCGATCTATCGGTTTCTGGTGTCTCCGACGTGACAACAGCATCGTCACCGAACTTTACTGGATCTACGACTACAGATCAATCAAAATCTCTGCACTAGGTTTACTACTTTAACTCAGTCAACACATATTCATTAACTTTTGATAACTCATATAATTAACATATATATATACGCAACGAGCGTAAGCATCTTGTCTACAATTGTTGTTGAAATAAAGAGTACAATATAATTTGTTACCTCAGCATTATAAGTAATTCAACTACCTCTACTATCTTAAACGAAATAGGGGATCGATCAAGTCAATCGTAAAATCGTAACGGGAATTTACGACTCCCGTTGACGCACTTCCTCGAGATCGCGTCTCTTCGCGAATGGTCGACAAATCACCTACTTTTCGAATTTCGCATTAAAAATATCTACTTATCTAAACGTTATTCTTTCACTAATCGTACCACTACAAAGTTTACATCATTTACTTCTTTCCAAAAATATTTACATACGAGAACAATTCTACAAATAATTTAAACTTCATAATACCGAAATATTCTATGCCTCATAATTCATAAAAGTGTAGCATACAAAATTACGAATACACTTTTAATATCGTATAAGATATGGTAAATAAGTAGGTTATGTCTATAGTAGAATACATACATAGAAATTATGAATTACTATCGTCAACACGATTTATGTACCGTGAGGTTCATTTTACACTAGCGGACTAACCAGCTGTTGCGCTGCTTCCTAGGTACATTACATCGATTGCAACCAATGTCAATCGCATATAATATTATTAAAGCTACAATATTACGAAGACCACAAGGAGAAAATGCTAAGGATGAAATTGACAATTGGACCTCTATAACGCGGTACTCCTATAACATGAACTAAAAACTGCACCATTGCCGCCGTATAACGCGATTAAGAAGTTGCTGGAAATGACTCATTTCTGATATGAAAATATGTGCACCTTTGTATTGAATCGAAGCACAGTTTTGCATTAACTCTTGTGCGATAAGGAGGGGTTGTTCACAGTGTGTATTGTGGAACGCATATTGTTTTGTTATATTAAAAAAAGACTACATATATATTTAGTTATAACTTTTTGCGCTCTTGTATTCATATAACGCGAAATTCGTATTACATGAAACTGCATTTGTCTTTTTAAGGGAGCTTATTGTATTCCTTCCGTGACCCTGTGACGTTAGAACTGTATCTACCTATTTGTTGTATTTCTGTCTTTGTTGTTCTGTTCCTTTACATTCATACATATAGTATGTGGTCCGTTGTTAGTGTTTGGTATTGGCATACGTTGTGACGAGTAGATCTAATTTTTTCATTAGGTAGTCAGACGTTAATTTAGTGTGCCCAGTCCTCAACTGGGAAATCACAGTCCTTTTTTTTCCATTCATATTCCTACATGGTACGTGTTGATCGAAATGCTGAATCACATTGCGAATTTTTGTTCTTTTGGTTGTGTTCCAAGCTTTATTTCATTCTTCTTTTATGATCATTTTTATATAATTCATAAATTCTTGACATACAAGTGGGATCGTTGATTCAGTCTGTGAGAGGGATAATAACTTCTTTGGCTACGGCATCGGCTTTTTCTTCGCCCTGAATTTCAGATAATGTTTATATCCACGTTGTCGTTGAGAGATAGTTCTGTATTGGCCTTTTATATGTACGTTGTAATTTCATGCTTTTTGCTACTTGTGGTTATTTAGGCTTTGATTATACTCACGGAGTTCAAGTAAATGGCACGATTTTGTAGGTTTCTAGTGAGTGCAAGTTTCAGTGCTTCTAATATGATATACGCTTCAGCGGTGAATATCAGTGTCGATTTAGGGAGGATTTGTTATTTTATCATTTATGATAACGGCATATCCTACTCGTGAATCTCATTTCAACGCGTCGGTGTACGGTTGGTTTTAGTGAGCATTATTAATATTTAATTCTAGGAATCTAATATTGTATTTTGTTCTGTTTTTTGATCTCTGGGGAAATCAGCAAAGTTGATGTCTGGTAGTACAGGGATGTTAATAGTACAGGGAGCTATTTTTGTTTGATTTCGTTCAATGGTTGGGCGTGTTCCTATTATGGGTAGTTGCGGAATATTGTTAAGTTTAATATGAAATGGGAATTGTAATTCGAATTTCTGTTGTACACTTTTCTATACTTATCTATTTGAGAAAATATAATTGATGGTGGTATTATTTGAGATGGAGGCGATCTTCAGAGCATTTTTTCGCTTAAGAACATTCTTCCTGATTTTAAGACCAGTTGCATTAGTTTCGCACAAAATGTCGCTTACTGGGCACGCACAGTACGCATCTGTGGCTATCTTTTGTCCCGTGTTGCGTATTAGCTCTATTATTTGTATCATATGTAGGTTAGTTTAATTGTATATGATCGAGCCGTAGTCAATGTTTGCTCTTATTAATACCTCTGTATGTTTTTAGAAGAATTTTCTGGTTAAGTCTCAGTTGTTGTTAGCTTGTATTTAAATAATATTCAATTTCTTCACGCAGGATTCTTTCACGTACTTCATATGTTGAATGCAAGCAAGTTTACCGTCTAGTATGAGTCCAAGTATAGTGATATTAACGAATTTTTATTCAGTTTCCCCTATGAATAGTTTTTCCTGAGTCTGGTATTTTGTTCTTTTTGTGAATAGGATGTATCGAGTTGAACCTACTAACTCAATTAAATTTTGGGACGTGGCATCTTTCTTTGCTCGGTTAAATGCGTGTGGCTTTTGTAAGACGATTGTGTGTTCTATATCCCACCAGAACATGGCTCGTTATCTATCCTTTTTTGTTTTAAAAGCACCAAAGGCTACATCTACCGTCATCTTAATAATTGTTTCGGATTCGTTTATTATTTCTTCGGTGTGAATTGGGCCCATTTCGTAGTCTGTCCTTTTCTTCAAGCGAAATAGTTATATATGTCCGAGATGAAAGAAAAACCGAAGCCTTTCCTTTGACATTTTGGGAAGATCCTCTAATACTTTAGCCTAGATTCTATCATAGCCGTAATTAAGCAATTGTTGTCTTTCAATCTGATTGTAATTGTTCGAGATTTGTGATAGCGAGATTGGGCTCGAGGTGACAACTGATCGCCGAACGTAGCCACGGTCACGGGATGGACGTTTTGCCTGACGGAGGTGTAGAGTGGTTGTGTGGTTCTCCCTAGAAATGTGATTGTGGCGGCATACGGCCTCGAGAATGGGCCTAGCCACGTGTGATTTTACCTCAGAGGTGTCAATATAATGGGACACACGTTGTATTAATAATCAAACTCCAGGCAGAAAACTACTTAGCAACGGCGATTGGAACCTTCTCGATGTTTCTAAGGAGTATGTAACAAACAAACGCTATCGTATAGCGAGGAAAGTTTCCATCAGTCTGTTATTCGTGCGATCGCCTTCGAAAGTGATACATCGAGCAATCGTATTTTGTGCCTAAAAGTATTCTACGCCTAGTAAAAAGTTATCCCGTTGACCGTGGATTCGTTTGAACCCAAGAGCATTGTTAATAGCGTTCGTTAAACTTATTATTCGTAAAACATATTATTCATTAAACACATTATTCGTTAAGCTTTGTAAAAGTCTTGTATATACGTGTAAATATAATCTCCGCTTTGTAAAACGATGGCTAACTCAAATGAAGAATCGTTACGCGTCCTAAATTCTAATGATACTCCGACATATACACTACCGCTCAAAAGTATCCGGACACTTGCTTTTGTTCTATAAAACATAGTTTAACTTTGTACGAAAGGTATTTAGAACGGTTATATCAATTGTAATTATTATTGTTATCTTTTTTGAGGTATCATAGCATAAAATAATTAATTTTTATGTACAAATTATATAATGAGTATGCAGAAATAATATTCCNTCGATGAATCTCGTATTTAATTTTAGTGTAGTATTGGTAAGTTCCACATACGTAATTTTTTACTTAAAACGTTAGATATTCCATAAGAAATTAATAAAAATCGGTTTTAGTCACTATTTTAGGCACTTAAATAACTTTTATGCAATGTTAATACATATTTCGCAAGTGTCCGGATACTTTTGAGCGGTAGTGTATATTTGTACTCGCGACTTCGTGACATATCCTGCCTTTTTATTGGATAAGCCAACGTTATCATTATTGGTCTCTCATTCACTAGAAAGCTATAGTAAATCACATAATATTGTATTGATTGACATACAATTAACAAGGCTTCGAATATTAATGTCATATAATATTTTAAAATACAGATGTAAATATCTATATGTTCTACAATAAGAGTTTTACAATGTATAATCACAACATTCATTCAACAAATAACTCTCAGTATGAATTTATTTTACATTATTGTCGTTATATTCTTCGAATAATACAAAAATATCATGCAATTTAATATTAACTATGCTCATAGAAATTTTTTAATGTTTATATACTAAAATTTTCCTTATAAAATAAGATACTTTGAGACTAAATATCTACAATAACTTCCAAAACTGTTGCAACATGCTTTGGAACTAAATAACGTTTTTAAAATTGGACCAAATGATTTGGGTTTCTGCGAAAAATTAGGAGGATTAGTTTGAGTGAGACAAATTTTTCTAAGTTGCAATTGCTCGAAATCATGAAGAAAAAAGAAAAGGTGGTTTTATTTAACTTTTTCATCTATGCTTCTAACGAAACCTTAAACGACACATTTTGAAGATTTATATCAATTACAGAATATATGCTGAAAATTTAATGGATATCGGTCAATGTCACTATCAGCTACAAACAGTTGGGAATGGCGCAAAACACAAGTTTCGGCTTAAAATCTACATTATTCGGTGCCTGTCGCTTGTTTCCGCATAAACCGATGTTTTATCAAGAATATCATTGTAGCTTTATATACATATATTTTATACTAAATCTGGTAGCATATTAATAAGTACGCTCTTATTTAAGAAACAGGACTTAAATTTTTATGATAGGTACATACAAAAATATTTTAATTAAAGTATAAATATTTTTTAATAAAAATATTTTTTAAAATATAAATAAAATATAAATAAAACATAAATATAAATTAAAAAATATAGTATATTATTTTTTAACAAAAAATACAGTACTCGGCTTGGCAAAGTGAAGATAAAT
This sequence comes from Bombus sibiricus, assembly GCA_014737505.1. Lineage (NCBI taxonomy): Eukaryota > Metazoa > Arthropoda > Insecta > Hymenoptera > Apidae > Bombus > Bombus sibiricus. The sequence goes on along the minus strand of JACXIM010000114.1, from coordinate 139,239 downwards.
TAACAGTAAAAACAGAAGAATACTTACCAGCACTATAAAATGACAATATTAAGATAAACAGAACAAATTGAATTGTTATTTCAAGCGTACCAAAGTTGTATCAAGAGTCAAAATTTGAAAACTTAAAATCAAATTTTCTTATGAACCGACTATAATTTTCTATTTAAAATTATGTAAAATTTATTAACTTATATGAAGTTTATGATATTAAACTATAAATTATTAACTTTTTTATTGATAATTAAATTAAATTATTCACAAAGATTAAAAATTCGCTATTTTTATTTTTTTATATTAAATGCTGCATGCACTTCTCAAGAACTTATAGATAAAATATATATATAATAAAATATTCCTATATGAAAAGGTTTCATTATTAAAACAAGAAATAAGCGAAACTACAAATTTACAAAAACTGTACTTCGCTATTATATGGTCCAACAACACTCATAAAATGTCTATCAAGCGTAAGCCGTGTCCTCGTTGGATTAAGATTTTTTCTTGTCTTGCTCTAAAACGCTGAAGGATAAGTCCAGGATAAGTATCTGGCATTTACATTCGCGATAAAATCACGAACAAAAGGACAGGTTCTTAAGTGCTAATTATCACATTTTTCTTCCTTTCATTACTGATTAGCCTAACACGTATGTAAACTCCTAAGAGTTCAAACACGGATAAACAAAGGGACTTTCTCTGTTTAACGGACAGTGTTTTTTTTTTATTTATTGTTTGTTTACACTTTACAATTTGTCCATTAGGACATTTGGTAAAATATTATAATTTAATATTTGATAAAATATAGCATGTGGATGGTTACCCCCAGCGGGACTCCATCTTCAAGGTTGTTTATTGTTCTATTATGAGGTCTGCAGGATGCTTCTTCTTCAGTCTTCTTTCTATTATTGTTTTATTCGTTTCAGCAACCAGCTGATTTGGGT
>JACXIM010000114.1:122118-136825 GCA_014737505.1 Bombus sibiricus | reverse complement strand
GAATTTTGAGAATTCGCTATTGTGAAGTTCCCTTATTTTATTCTTTAATTCCTTTGTAAGTTTATTTAAGTTTTTCTTGTTTTCTCGTGTTCTCTGTTTTTGCCATTTTGATTTCGCTTTTCTTTTTTCCCTAATTTTATCTAGGATGTCCTGCGGAATAATTTTTGTTTGCCTGCTATTTAATTTATAAGCGGTGGTTTCCCACGCTGTTTCCTGTATTATTTCTAACGGACAGTGTGACCTTATTTACTGTTACGAACAACCGATTTGCCAGTCATTACACAGACGGACGGCTAGAGAGGAAGAAGGATTTCGATTATTAGAAACGGACAAGAACAGAAAAGAGAATTATTATTCAGAGTATTGAAGATTGACAAAGGAAGAGTGGTAGTTTAGGACGTGGAAAATCGAGTCTCGATTTTCAGGTAGACCTTGTACAAAGCTTTGTTATTTATTATTATTTATTGTTATTAATTATTATTAATTGTTGTTTACCTCTGTATTTTATTTAAGTACTGTTACAATAAACTCGATTTTCAGACTTCAGAATCGATCCCTGAATTATCCGAAATTTGAACATTATACGTATACTTCTACATATAAGCATATTTGAAAAATAACATCGAATAAAAAATAAATATTTAATCGCTTTGTTAGACTATATGTAATTTTAAAATATCTTTCATCTGTTTCTGTTCTTAATAATAAAACTTATTATATACCTATAAATGTATATGAATATACATATTCATGTAATATAATATGAAATACATGATTTCATATGTGTCCGCATAACGTATTTCAAATATGCACAAATTTAAAAAAAATTAGTGATTATCCTCAATTTTAGCAAGTAGTCATGTGCATTTATAATTGTTCTAACTGGAAAATTAAAATGTACTATAACTAGAAGAAATTCAATTAATAGTATTATTCCAATTTACATAAAATGTTCAGTATTTGTAATAAATCAAGTTCTTTGTCTATTCATGTAAGTTAGAACTTATTGTAACTATCTATAGATGTAATGAAAAGATATGTTTTGGTAGAAACTCAACAAATTAATCTTCTTTCATTGCAGTTGTAGAGATAAACTTTTATTGAACTAACCAAAACGAATCAAATAATATGTGTTAGTTAAGAGAGAATATTTTCCTTTAGCATCACTTACAGTGGTATAATAGTACTTAAGATAAATGAACAAATTAAGTTATTTCTTGGAAACAGTAATTAGAATTTAAGAAAGTGCTCTTCAATTATGGGTTAAATATGTAGCGGCACATGAGCTAGAGGACAAATTAAATCATATTGTTGCTTTTTCTCGGAGTATTAATATCGTTAGGATACACATAATGTAATAATAAATAAACTCCGGGCAAAACAATGTCGCCGCTACGTGCAACCGTCAAGTAAACTCGAATTCAAATTTTTCGGCTCTCCCTCGACCAGTATAAATAGACGGACGCGATCGTAAGGATTTCAGTATCTACGAGTATCTACCGAGTGTCTATCAGTTATCAACGAGTTATTAGCGATCTTATTTCGCGACTTATACACTGTCATAGCGAATCCGTTAGTACGAGCGTCTTTGCGAACATTATCTGTACTAATTTATTTATCATTTTAAATATACTTGACGGTTTCAACGACGAGCAATCTCGTCGAATAAATCTCACGATCAACCATCCTACACAAGTCCTCTACAAATATTTCTGACTATCTATTACCCTATATAAAGATTGTTTTGACTTTCGATTAAATCAAATATTCCTTTCTTTCAAATATACCGCCTACTTTTTAAAGCGTTCTCATAATTAGTCGATAAATGATTGATATTTTTGTATGTAATTAGCCTAGAGTAGAAGAAACATTCTTTGTTTCATAAAGTTCGAACAAGTTAAGATCTAAAAATTTCCGATAGAGATTACAAAAAAGAAAAAGAAAATATATAAATATATTTTATTAGAATTGTGTTTAGAAAATGTTTTCATTATGAAAATGCTAAAAAATAATAACATTAATAATCCTTGGCAGAATTAAATTCAAAATTTTATTTCTTTCCGCCAACTTCTGGTGGTGACTCCTTGTTCTCACGTAACTCACGTAACTCATGACGCGTAACGAAATCGAATTTGAAAGGCGACGAATCCACATTTCGGAGCTCGAAAAGTCCGGGAGTTCTACACGACGCTCCCCTGATGTTGGCAATATTGTTCATCCTTGTGTACACGCAATGCAGGATCGGCTTTACTCGCGACGCGGCTGCCGCGAGAAATCGGACCACTTGCTGTAAATAGAGACATGCAAACAGACGAAACGGAACGGCGAGTGGCAGGAAACGACGCGACGTATGAGGAGTGACTGCAAATATGCAGGCGACCCTTTCGTCTGTTCCTCGACGATGCAATTTGCTCGACGTGTATACATACATCCCAGATAAGTCGGTGGTGAGGTATTAACCGCTAATACGCGCTATCACGATGCTCCAATTTGCGCGATAAAACGCTTTTATGCTTCGCCTTGTACAGTAGCTAACTAAAGTATTTGAACACTTATCATACAAAACATTTACATATGTATTGTGTATATTGTATAAAACATCTTGAATTTTCAAAAGAAAACATTTATATGCACATCGTATATATTGTATGAAATATTTTGAACTTCAATTAAACCTGTAATGAGACACAATTGCCACGATTATTGATAAGATTTGAAACTAATCTGAAAATGTACATATTTGGAAGTTAGAAGATATTTACTCCAAACAATGAATAGCCTTATTAATATTCAGAAATAATATATGAGATAATATATCCATTAATATAATGGATAAATACAACTTGGATATTTTTGTGTTCTCTATGAAATAGACATATATATATTTGCATTAAATATCTTTTATTCTAATAAGGCGTAATAGCTTATCTATATGTATTTTCAGATTTATTTTAAATATTAGTAATATTAATACATGATAGTTGGACCTGATTAGAATCCCAATGAAATTTGAAGATGTTTCGTATAATATATATTAGGTTGTCCGAAAAGTTTTTTTCCTTTCATGAGGAAATAATAGACACACAACGTTTTTTGTTTTATATTATTTTGTCGAATTACGTACGATCCATTATGTTCTGTTGAGATAAACACTGCGACATTTCACAGACTTGGTTTCTCGTTTGTATGAAGGAGCACTGTTGTAAAAAACAGGTTTGCAACAAAAAGACACTTTCCGGACAACCTAATATAATACATTCATAAAAGGTGTCTTCAAATGTTCTTTCAAACACGTTTGTGAACCACTTTATATATGTACAGGGTGTATAAAAGATAAATATCATGGCCACCACAGCGGAATTCTACGTCCCTAGATCGGTTGCCATTTGTAAAAAAAGTTACTTCAAAATGAATCTGAGCCTTGAATTTCAAGGTCAAATCTCTTCTGCTTGCATTGTATTCTACTTATCATAAGGATCAAGCTTGTCAATTTACGTTGACCAATTATATTTAATAAATAATTATATAATTATTGACATTACTTATAATATATTTATTTACATTTCGCATTCAGATAGAACGTAAATAACGTGATATTAATGAGGAAACAGGAAAGTATACCTTAGCGCGTGAGATAGGCAATCCTAAATAGAATGAAGCATCTAACTTCATAACCTCAACTTATACTAAATTACGTACCGTATAACGAAAAGAGTACAATGTCATTAAAAAATAAAATAAAGTAAAATAAAATAAAAAGTTTAAAAAAAAATAAAATCACATTTCTTTAAAGAAATAAAGAAATTCATAAAGAAATGTGATTTTATTTTTTTTTAAACTGGTTGACCTTCGCATATATTTTACGCGCCCATTCGTAAAAACTAATGACATTGTACTCTTTTCGTTATACGGTACGTAATTTAGCATAAGTTGAAGTTATGAAATTGGATATATATATATATAAATTATATATTATATGTTATCCGCTAATTTTTTACTAAATATATGTCTGCAGCAAATATCTTGTAATTTCTGTATACATTTTCAGATTGGTTTCAAAATTTACATGGATACAAAACCTTTTTATGTAAAGTATTCAAATACTTCGTGAGCCACTGTGCGTATTTATATACATATGTATATAGGTATATGAAGTGATTCCAAAATCGTGTTACATTCAGAAAGGAGATGATTTTTTATGTAACAGAATAAAATCCTAACAATGGCTGGTTTTTTTAGTTCAATCCTTAAGATTCATGAAACATATACTTGAAACATATATGATCTCAAATTTATAGCTAATAGTTTATACATATAAGTTACATCTAAAATTAAGATTATCAGAAACCTGAATTAACAAGTTTTCTTAAATTCAAACACTTAAAATCATAATATGTATGTGAAAATATGTACTTCTGTCTTCTTATATTCTCAACTTACTTAACTTAATCAATTCCGCCCATCTTCTATTCCCCATATTCTAAAACTTTAATAAAGCTCACTTTATCTTTTGTGTGGATTCAAAATATTCACGGTTATCGGTCAACTGATATACCTCCAACGTTCTGTTCTATATAGTAAGAATACTGAAATAATTTAATTTTCTTATTTTATCTTTTCCATTACATTGTACTAAGTATAATTTTGAACAATTTTAGAAAAGTTATTTGAAATCAGGGTATAATTCTATGTTAAAGCCAATTGTTTATGTAGTTTAAAAAAAAACTTCTCAATTTGATCTTCGAATACTGAAATGATAGAAAGTTTTTCTACTAAATTCTATCAAGCATTGGAGAATATGTTAATTAAATAATTTGTATAAGTAAATAGCTGGGTTATCCGGACATTGATTAAAAAAATACTGTAAGAAAGGTTTTTCTACCTTGTTCTGAATACAAATTTAGAGTTAGTAATAACAATACAACTAAGAACTACTACGTTCACTACTAATTAATAACAGTATATAATAGTAACAATGCACAGGCTACAGAAAGCATTTCTGCATCACTGTATTTATTATAGAATTTATATACTGATTAATTACTTTCAAGTATATTAAATTTTGTGTCATTTAGTAATATTTTCATGACTACAAAAAATTGATACTGTGAGATTGAGATGTAAGATTGAGATGTTGGTAAAAGAACATTTCGTTAGAAAATAAGAATATGTACGAAATACTTTCCATAACTATTGTATATAATACAATATTGTTAATGACAATATGTTCCGCCTGAAGAAATAAAAACGTGAGGATTTTTGTGGATCATTTATAACGCTCACTTTAGCAATCAAGAGGCTATTTTAGAGAACGAGGCTTTACACCAATTGACAATCCTGTGTTATATCTCCAACTATAAGCAGTATCTCCAAGCATTCGTGAAATATCCTTTTAGTCAGTGAACAATTAGTGAATAATCTCGTGCAGGTCTTTCAATTGCAAGCAGCATTGACGCGCGTTTGCGGAGTAGTGTATTGTTAACCGTTCGTAATAATCATTTGTATATCGCGTCGCAAATATCGTATCGTATCGTATATTCCTTTGTAGCAATTATTCATAAATCTCGTCTTACAAGTCGGAGACAATTCGAAAAATTTCTCATCGTTCGAATAAGTACAACCTTTGGTATTGTTGATTGTTCATCGCGCATTCAACCACAACTGCCTCTCAAGAATCAGTTACCCAAGGTTAATTCAGTGAGTAACAAGTATAACGCAGTGTCATCGATATTGGACACATGCATTTGCACGTGTACACTATATAATATATAGGTATAATATTTGTAAAAGTAGTAGCAATTCTATTAGAGCATAATCATTTAAGTAACAACTTACATTAAAATAGAAGCAATTTAATACGTACATACTTGCATAATGGGAAATTACTCGATGCTGCGTGAATATAAATAAAAATAAGACATTCAATTTCTGATTTGTAGAAGTTCCTAAAAATTTTGTTTCGTTTGCAATTAAATATCTTTATCCCGATAAAGTTTTCAGAAATAATTCAGCTAAACCAACTTTCATAAAACATTAAAAATGTAAAATGTACGCTGTACAATTTTCCAATCATGTACACATTTTTCACGTAAACGGCGTCCCTTTAAAACGATCTCTTGAAACTGTCACCTAATACACGTAAGAAATAAATCGTTTTTCAGCTTGAAATTCAAATGGGTCACCAATGTTCTATGGAAGACAAATCGCGATGAGAATGTATAAATAAATACGTGCATGTACAAACATGTACATTTGTAGATCCTATACACTTACACGAACTCGCTTTGCATTCATTAGCAGAGATAACATCGAATTGAAACTGCAACAAATGTTCCTGACATATCGAAAGCAAAACTTTTGCAATGATTCCAAACTGTGGTACTGATTTCTCTTCTGTTTACTACTAGTTACTTCTCTTTAGAACTGAAATCTGTTGCTAGCTCATATTGTGCAATTTATAATGCACATACGATGAATAACAAATGCTTTGTCCTCTATCATCGTATTGAATTTGTTTCTACACTTCTACCATTTTCTTCCATTGAATAATCCTATTTAATTTAAACTGTTCCATATTTAACTAAAAATGCAATTTTTTAAAAGTAATTTATAGAAGAATTATATAATTATATAATATAATTATAAAATTTATTTTTAGTTTTATATATTAATTATAAAATAAAATTGTATAATATATCATATGATATATTAAGAAATTATTTTGTAACACATTGTACTTCCTCAGTTATAAAACACAGTTAAAGTGAATTGTACATTCATTCTTTTCTTAAATTGTCATGTTATAGTTTCTAAAAAATGAATAGATGAAGTTAGAAACCGCTACTCTAGATTTTGAAAATAAGAAGTACAAATTGCATGAAAATACAAAAATATATAATTGATTTTATTATATGCTACAGAGTACTAGAAATAACACTTTTATAAATTACACATAAGGAGATGAAATGATCGATAACATTGATAAAAAGAATTATACAATTTTTAATAGGTGATTTCAAATGCGCATCATAGAAATTGGAATTGTCGAAGAAATGACACTAATAACGAAAAATGTGCAGTTATTAAATGTGCAACCAGAGGAGCCGAAGCTTAGGCGGGGACTCTCCCCCCGCCGAGCAGGGGGTCCGAGACGTTCGGGGGGAAGCTAGACGAGAGGTGTGGGAGCGGTGGCGCTCCGACCTACTCACCGAAAACCAGGTCCCTAGCCACCGGGCCGTTAGATCTGAGGTGGATAGGTCGTGACAGGTACTGAAGGAGACTGGAGAATAATTAACAGTATATTTATTCACAATATTCCCTATATACACTTCAGGTGGAACTCTCGGTTGCGCTGACGGTTCGCGTTGCGCGATTACGAGTTCGGTTTCTAGACGGTGCGCTACAGTGTCGATTTAGTGTGAGTGTGCGGAGCGAGTTCGGACGATGATTGCTCACGATGCGTCGCGGGGCTCTAGCCGATTATTCACTGACTCTCCGTCACGATGATGCTGCAGAGGAAAACTATGATGGGGTGTGTCCCAGGAGACAAGATCATCGGATTTGTTGAGGAGAGCCTAGGTTCGGAAAGTGAGGGAAATGGATGTTGCTGTTAATTGGTTAATTTCTGTTTGGTGGATGGAGAAGGATGCTAACCGCCCTTGAGAGAAAGTTGCTAGCGGGAAATATCGTACGTGCAGAAAACAGACTTCCCGTATATTCCGTGGTATGTGAGGGACTGTGAAGACGAAGGCTATTTGTTCCTTTGGAGAATCTTAGCTAACAAATCCTAAGATTTATAGCGGGTCCTTAGGCTAGCTGAAAATATTCCGTGAGGATCTGGCAGTCATCTTGTCCGAAGGATAGGGTCTTTGTGTAGCGAATCACGGGACAGAAACCGTTGGAAAGTTTACTGTCGAGTGCCGCTACAGATCGGTCCTGCCAAACTGGGAGGCTTGGAAAGACCGCGGAGAGCTTCTGCTGTCCTTCCGGATGACGCAGGTGCTCGCAGGACATGGAGTATTCGGGGAGTACCAGCAGAAAATCGGAAGGGAGGTGACGAACAACTGTCATCACTGTGGCGAGGGCGAGGACACGGCCCAGCACACGTTGGAATTTTGTCCGGCGTGGGAGGCCCCACGTCGTATTCTACGGCTAGCGATTGGCGAGAGATTAAACCCCTCGTCAGTTGTGAAAGCGATGTTGAGGGGGCAACAAGAATTCCTCGCAGTCCGCTCACATTGCGAAGGTGTAATGCTCGTAAAGGAACGAACAGAGTGGGAGAGGGTGAGAACATCCCACCCTTGCAGGGTTCCACGCCGAAGGACGGTCCTACGCCGTCCTAGGTACGTCGAGGAGGATCTGGACCTCCTCAGACTCGCACGACGGCCCAGGGAATGGCGTTGAGAGGGGTGGTCCCTCCCAACGCCCGAACTAACCAAGGAACAACTCCCTCAAACAGGAGAAGATGCAGGAGTGCTGTGGCAATAATTCGAAAGAGGTCCCGGGGCATCCCAGCTGAGCGTCAAGCGGTCCTCCGTGGGGTTTTAGTTGGTAAAGTTCGACACTACCCCGCCGCTTCTCAGAAGAGCGGTGGGGGAGGGGGGGTGTCCATGAGGATTTCCCCACGTATAAAAAGAAAGTTATTAAATGTGCAGTGTGTGTTGTGTTACATATATAATTAAACAGTGAAAAATAATATAATTTTGATCACGCTATGTTAAAATAATATAAGTAAAATGGGTGCAGCCATTTAAAACTAATGCTACTATGCACTTTTGTATTCAACGTTAAACCACAATTCTCCTTCTGTTAAAGAATATTTTATTTCTCTGAATTTTATTACTAAAACGTTCATTGAAGTAACAGTTCCCAAAGTGGAAGAATTATTTCTTTTGGAAAAAGTGGAAGAAGAATTTCTTTCTTATACTTGATACTATCCATAAACTTATGTATCTACATGCGGAATATTTACTATAGCGCTTTAAAGATCAAAATAGATTCTTCGAACACTGCTCATATCTAGCAGGAAAAAATCTCATTTGGACACAAAATTTTGCAAACACCAGCAATGTTTGCAAAAAGATAAAATATAATAAATAGTGTTTCTTTCGACATCTTTAAGAGTAAAATTTAAATTTAATAAATGGGTTACTTACTGGTAGTGTACTGTCACTGAAAAATTTAAGATTGGCTAGTTTTATCACAAAAAATCATTTTGTTTTAAATCTTAAGTAATTTAAAATTCCAAAGAATATTAATTCTCGAGATTAATGTTCTTATATGTAGTTCTCTTACAATAGAAATAGAAATCGAAAAATATTTTAATGTTTGAATGACTTTGAAGTATACAAATCGTAGTTTAATTCATTTGAATAATTCATAAAAGGCTTATGTTAAATAACGTACAATATTAGAAATATCTGTATCCTCATTTTGTGTATTTCACATACATTTCTAATGTATGTTACTTAGTGGATATTTTATACGAACTTTATTGTTATATCTATCTATTAAAAGAATGTATGTAAAAATAATTATTTACAATTTATAATCACTTAAATATTCTACTATAAAATAGTAAAATTGAAGTATCACCTTCATTGAAAATATACTGTGAAATTTTGTACTTGTTAAATTATTATAAAGGACGCAAAAGATTATTACACAGAAGTCAAACTATATGTTTTAGTATAACAATGTGTCTATTATTTATGTAAGAGAACTAATAGAAGCAGTTAGTCTCAAGCATTTCAGTGTCGATTCATTTTCGCGCAGTAAGTACAACATTAAGTTAATGATATTTATCACTGTCAAACTTATTTCGCATTCATATAACTTTTCGCTCTATTTCATGTAATTATTTATATTCGTGCATATATTTCATTAATGATGCACTTTCGACTATTATTTGATTATTACTACTTTACTCGAAAGTTTTAATACACGTTATTATAGAAATATTTAACAATAACAAAAGAGCGCATTAATATCTTTTCGAATATTGATTATAATTAGTTAATATTTTAAATATATTAAAGTGGCTGATTCTGGAAACTGAGTTCAATCGTAGATATATTATAAATAAGGATAAAACGTATATATTAATTTGTGAAGGTCATTTTGTATTTTCGTACAATGTATTAATTTATGAAAGTTTTACTCTGTATATCTATGTTTCTCATTTCTACTTAAAATAGAACTACAGTTCGTGTAAATTATCAAAATTATTCTAACAATTATAGTGAAATATTACTAGGAAACGGAATGGGGTGACTATGATACGGCCAAACATCGTAGATCTTCAGTTCATTCGTGATTTAGTACTTTTAGTGAAATTCCATTTATTAGAGATTAGTTATTATTCCGTTTAAGTTTATCAAATATTACAAAGTCATACGTCAAAAGATCTCGGTACTTCAAAGTGCCGAATGTTTGATCTGATGGCATCTATCACACTATTGTCAAATCTCCATTCACCAGTAACCAACTTTTACACCTCCGCGCTAAGGATATATTGCGTTACGGACGCACTGAAAATGGTAACTGAGGATTGGTTGCCTTTAGGAATAAGTCTCATAGTTATTCTTCTCTCGTAGTTAATGTCATTAATGGTAGTAGTCGACCATCACTCATAGTTAGTCGCTACTCTGTCATATTTTAGATTCCATAGTTTAGCACAAAAGTAAAACACGGTAATTCTAGCCTCCAATACGCAGTGGTTGTTCGAACAGATTTTATTAATCATGAATGATCATCAAAGACCATTCAAGGGATAAAAGAAATGTATCAAAATATGCTATTAATAAAGAATAATGAAATTTATATAAATGAATTCAATTTAGTCTAGATTACGATAAAGACGATAATAGTTTAACCCTTTGCGATCATATGTTTGCTCTCAGTCATTAAAGCAAACAATTATTTTGATTGCATATTACAACAAGTCGACCGTTTTAGAGATACATAGATTCTTAATAAGACTATATAAGTTTCGTTAAGCGTAATTAAAAATTTTCGTCTTTTAGAATATCTGGTAAACAATACTCTGAAATGACAAAAAGAAAATTTGCGGAAAACGTGAAATTGAAAGTAACGACAATGAATTTTATTTTGATTTGTTTTGAAAATACTTTTGGCAGTGATTCTGAGAGTGATACAGTTCATATAGAGATGAGTGACGCAATTAGAATTCTGGACTAACTGTGAAATAGAAGAAAATAATGAAAACCAGGAAGACAATCGTTTTCAAATAAAGAGGGAAGGATTAATGGCATACTGTATATTACACCACTATAAAGATATTAAGAGCAAAGATTGTTGATACGTTCCAACAGAAAAATTAAAGGAGGAAGACACCAAACTAATTATTTTTGCAATACATGTTCTCAAAAATCATGACTTCACATTGGACAAAATTATGAAAGATATACTGTGGAACAGTATAAAATATAATTTTTATATAAAATAAAACTATATTATAATGTTACGTATAGTTAAAAAAATAATTAATTCTGTTTATTATTCATAATCTCCCATTGTATCTACTTCCACGTATTACTGTTCGTTCAATGAAAATTAATATTACCATCAGTATGTCACCTTTGTATAAAATTAATACGATCGCAAAGGTTAATTATTCTTTTGTGTATAACTGGAAAATCAAGACCGAGCATCCATTATATATATAGGAAAAAATTATTCAAAACGATGATCTTGACAATATATTTCAAGGGCATCGAAATCGGTGAAAAGGTACTTATTCGACAGTTTATCTAAAGTGTTTTCGTAAAATTTATTACGAGAAAGATAATCGTGATAGATATCAAGATTCTGTATAAGGCTAGATATTAAAAATATGATATTGAAATGGCAGGCACAATCATTAAAGTACGAAAATTGCACCCCGTTATCACTTAATTAACATTAAACAAACACTCACCATCGCTACGCTGCGCGATACCCCTCTTGTCTCCTTTACCCATATTTTCTTCTCCCTCTAGCCCCTAAGGTGAGAATCGCTTTCTTCGTCTCCCGTCTGAAATTCAATTATAAAGTAAGTGCATTTGATTACTACGTGTTTTGTCCGTACCCACACGATACAAGCCATGCTATGTTCTTGACACACAAGAGCCTTAGCAAAGCAGTGTGTCATACGTATGTTTCATTATTTCGTTATTTTGTGTGTGTACTTTCCAACAAACTGGTTCTGGTTCAATTTGTCTCAGAATGCCAGAACGGAGCGGGAGAGGGAGTTGAGAATTAGTCTCCACAAAGGTATAGTCAATAAAAGAAATTTTAGGATTTACAGAACGATCATTCGTTAAATAATACATTATTATATAAATATATATTTAATACATTATATAATAAATACATTATAATAAATACATATATATATAATATATATATAAATACATATATAATAAATACATTATTAGATAAATATATATTTTCATGGAGTTATAAAATAAAAATTAATTATATAGCTAGTGTTATGACAGCCAATAAATATTGAATTAGATGAAAGAAAAATACAATTTTAATAATATGTTTTATCAATTGGTTGACAGTAATTTTAGAAGTATTCTACTATAAAACACAAAAGATATATTATTTTTATTTTATTTATTTATTATTATTTATTCCGTTCGGTTTTACATCTCTTATACTTATTTCGCTTCTTATATATCTACCTCCCCTCTTATCTACTCTATTGTATTGCACTCCCTTAAATTATTCTATCTCTAAAATCTAAAAACTAATGACTAAAAGTTATTGCAACTTATGACCAAGAACTATTGCCACTATTGGGCTTTTGCTTCCTTGCTGTGCTTCCTTCTTGTCGTTTCTCCCCGTCTTGTATTGCCCTTCTCCTCTCTATTATTGCTTTTAATTCTGTTAGTTCTTCTCCAGTCTCATTCAGTGTTTTTTCTATGTCTTTTGGTCCTCCCGTTATTTCACATTCTTCTATTACATGCCTCGGGTCTTCTTCTTTCTTTTTACATAGTCTGCATCTCTTTTCTCCCTCTTCTTTCCAGTATTCCCTTGCTTTGGTCTCGTTTCCACATCTGAATCTAGCTAGTATTTTTCTGTCCTTCCACTTCATCCTCCCTTCTAAGTACTTTGGTAGCTCATCTTTGACTATTTTTCTATAATATCTGTTATATTTGGATTCCCTTATCCTTTCCCCCCTCTCTTCTATTTCTCTCTTCCTTATTTCTTCTATAATTTGGTCTACTGTCATCCTTTCTTGCTCTTCTCTTGCTTTCATCTGTGTCCCTCCATTTTTCACCTCTTCTAGTCCCTTCTTTCTCTTTCTTGCTCTTTTCCCTTCTTGGCTATTTCCCCAGTTTCTCTCTCTTTCCTTTATGCACTCCTTTACTAGTTCCTTTTTCACGAAAGATATAATTTATTGCTTATCCCTGTTGTCTTCATAAATAATATTGTCAAATAGAGTCCACAAACTGAATGTGTTGTATGAATTCTATGAATAGAATTTCTATAAATTTTCAAATATGAAAATATTTTAGACACCTTTTTTTTAAATTTTTTTACGATTCATTAAAGTCTAACAATTCTGTAATTCTCGCAGCAAAATGAGCGTGCAGCAAACTTCATCAATAAAGTAAACGAAAAGTCAAGAAGGGAGATAGAACTACTTTAGTTCCTGAAGACTAAAAAAGGACTTTGTTTGGAAATGTATCTCTGCTTAAAATGACTTTTCATTTATCTTGCATGCAAAAACGAATAATTATTTAATTATAGTTTATTAACTTTTTACTACCCATCATTATACATGCATATATTTTGTTATTTAATTGTATTTTATTGTTGTGGAAGAAAAAATTAATTTTATATTCTAGGATCTCATTCATTTAAACTAAAACTATGATATGAAAAGTTTTGTGCAAGCTTTTGAGAAAAGTAGACTACCCTACATCTACAATAAATATGAAATATTTACTTTTAAAAACACAAATGTAGCAGTCAAGGATTTTTATTAGTTTTATAATTTGAAGAGACACAGGGTCGCGCCGATAAAACACACTTTTTAATGCTTCTTGCTCAATTTTGGATCAGGAATTGAACACGTAGAAAACTTTTTTTTGTTAAATCTTTAAAGAACATGCATAAAATTTAAGAATTTAGGACTCCTTTAAAAGTTTTAACTGAGTGGAGATTGTGCATACAGTATACAATTTATTTTTTGAATGTATGTAGTATCGGACCCGGAGGAAACCCCAAAATGTAGTAACAATCCCGGACGAACCCCCAAGAACGTACTGATATTAGTGATTTATTTAAAGTAAATGGATTGTACAGATGTTGATTAGACAGAAGGACGATGATTGTTTAACATGAACTAGAAACTAATAACATAATAATAACTCGACATAATTTAAACAACTCAATGGTTCATTTGCAACTCTCAAACGAACCACACTCTCTCGACAACGCTAGCCACACACTCTCCGACTTCTCGATGCACACTCTCTGACTTCTCATCTAACACTCCGCTAATTTGTCCTTCTCCCGTAGCGTCCTTTTGTCCCTTGTCCTATCCCCACCACGCACGTGCTCCGCAATCGCTTGTGGCCAGAGTCACGTAGGCCCTTTCCACGAAACGATAATAATTGTAATTCGATCGAAAGAAGGACAGACGACATACTTCGGCTTTCTCGCGACTTTGTTTATAGTTCGCTATCTC
>JACXIM010000114.1:84251-99301 GCA_014737505.1 Bombus sibiricus | reverse complement strand
TTTCGCGGATGACACAGCTGTACTAGTCAGGCATACTAACCCTGTAACAGCAGTCACATTACTGCAAGAACACATCACAAAAATAGAAAAGTGGCTGCAAGTTAAACAAATTAAAGCAAACCCCAATAAATGCAACCATATTACATTCACACTGCGAAAACAGATACCACCAAATATCCTATTGAACGGCACGCACATAACACAAACAAGACAAGTCAAATACCTAGGACTCCACATAGATACACAACTCACATGGAAACAGCATATTAAATCAATAATAGACAAAATAAAGACAACAAGGCGACAAATGCATTGGCTAACAAGTCGAAAATCCAAATTAAGCACAGAAAATAAATTAATAATATACAAAACGATCATAAAACCAATCTGGACGTACGGAATACCACTATGGGGAACAGCAGCCATATAAGCCATATAAAGCCATATGAGCCATATAAGCAAAATAGAGACAATGCAAGCAAAAATTCTTAGAACAATAGTAAACGCCCCATGATACGTTAGAAATGAAGATATTCGGAAGGATCTGGGAATACCAACGGTCCAGGAGGAAATTAGCAGATACGCGGAAAGGTACAGATTAAGAATAGCAACACACCCAAACCGGCTGGCTACGGAAACGATCAACACAAGCATAAAAAGAAGACTAAAAAGGAAACACCCAGCAGACCTCACAAAGGATATAACATAACAAACACGAAGAAGGTACCCCGCTGGGGGTAACCTTCCACATGCTATGTATATCTAAATTATAATATTTTACCAAATGTCCTACTGGACAAATTGTAAAATTTACAATAAATAATATAAAAAAAAATTCTAAATTTCCTTTTTTATTTTTCTATTTCTTTTGTGTCATTTTACGTGACAAAATCCGCGTCGTTGAGGTTTCCTTAACTATATATGGTCATCGATTCTTAAACTATTTGTAAAGACTCGATGGTTTTATAATCGTATTGTTGTGTTGCAACAGTAGTAGAATATTAAAAAATATAATACTTTTATACTTTTCCTAATTCAATAACATATAAGGAAAGGTATAAAAACATGAAGATATAAAACGATATCAAAGACATGAAGATATCAAATTTATTTATATAATATATATCAACAAAAAGATTTAGAAATTACTAATTTTTTGCTTACCAGGTATATTATATCTCTACAAACTTTCTTGTTATTATTATTTCAGTTACATAATATAAAATATTTAGAAAGTTGATAATAGTACAAAGCTTCAAATTGTGAAGTTAAAATTTAAGATGGGTTCCTAAGAACACCATTCTTTTTAATTGTTCAATTTGTGATCTAATTGTATTATTGTGTAGTATCGCGGACAAAAGGCCTAAAAGATATAGGGTAAACCATATACAATGTCGCGAGAGCCGAGGCGGCGTCGGGCCCATTAAAGTGTCGTCGGTCCTTCAATCGTATACTTTCGTAAGAAAGGCCTACGTGACCTTGGCCACGAGCGGTTGCGGAACACGTGCGTGGTGGGTCTAAGAAAAGACAAAAGGAACGCGAAAGCAGTCAGTGCCAATCGAGAAGTCAGAGAGTGTGAATCGCGAAGTCATTGTGTTGTCGAAAGAGTGTGGTCCGCGTGAGAGAGAACGTTGAATCCGTTGTGACAAGAGTTGCAAGTGAACCACTGAATTATCTAGATTATAGCGCGTTATTGTGACTAGTTCATGTTAAACAACAATCGTTCTTCTGTCTAATCAACGCCTGTACAATCCATTCATTGTAAATAAATCATCATAAATATCAGAATATAATTATAATATATTCCGCGATATTACATTGTGTATAATGATATAACTTAATATTACTTATTTATATCGCTGTAATGTGTTCATTATTAATCTTATTATTCTTGTAGTACCAAAGCATTTTTAGTTTATTAATTAGGGAAAGTTTGAGAGTTTTCCAGCACAATATTTCAAAAACTTATTTGAAAATCAGAGAAGATCAGTTATTCTTATAGTACGTGTTATTTCAGTAGCAAACTCGAATGATCCAAATTCCAGAACTTGTGAAGTGCAAGGTGAAACTTGTTTTTTTAATACTACGGGAGCAACATAGATATGGAAATTAAAAAGTTCAAGGAAATTTTAAAATTCCCCATTTACTATTGATAGCAGTTATTTCTTTAAAAATTGTAGTGAAAAATGAAAAGATATGGCATCAGTCACATCTTTTGAAACTGATGAAACCAATGAAGGTCGCTAATTTTATATCATAGATAAACCGTGTTATTCATCGTTATATCTATTTTTTTGTTCTATCATTCTATAAAAATAGATTAAGTAACTTATTCATCCTACCACTCCAAATCTTTTGTGATTTTTACATGTGTGTGTATATTTTCAGTCCTTAAATTATTTAATAATGTCTCATTAAAAGAATTCTCCTAATATTGAAAAAATGTATATATTCCAATATTAGTAGTACGATAAATGAATTAAACAATTATTAATAAAATGAGATATTGAATAAATATGATTTATGTGATGTTTCATTAACTCTCTAACGATTTCTGAAACAATAATCTTTGAATAGTTAAAAGTGTGTACTGTGCAATTTTATTCTGTACATTAGATTTATTTCGAGTTAAACTCATGATTCTCATCAAATAAAAGACATCAATTCTTGGAAGCAATCAGTCTCCAACCACAAATTTTAAATTAATCTCATGAAAGACATTCAGATTTTGATCAGTCAACTGTTTATGATCTATTCTTACTTCAAGCAGTTAGATTTCAGTCAGACTAGTGAAAAATTAGGTTCCACTCAAAGAATTTCCAAAATTTAAGAGATGAAAAAGCATTGTTAGAAGTCTCAAAATGTGAATTGTACCCTTATGATATGGTATTTTACTTAAAATAAGTTAATAATGGTCGTACATATTAGTGAAAGGTATCTAATCTGAAAAATCTGATTTCATACTGTTAGTAGCATTTTTATAAAATATTTGTAATCCTATTGAATCTCAATAGATCATAATTTTATGATCTAATAAATTACTAGCAGCATAATTTCATGAAGAGTTTATATCCTGTTGAGGTTGTGATCGAATGATCTGAAATGGATATCGAAGCGGATATTTACGAAGAATTTGTAGTCCTATTAAAAATGTAGTCGAATAAAGTAGCGTACAGTGACTGACCAAAAAAACTTCAACTTTTGCTATGAAAGTATTTTAAATTCTGAAATATAAGACATGTGTATTTCATAAAAATCACAAATGTATTTGATACAGCATTTGTGAATGGAATTGTTTTAAACATGTAATTAATGCTAAACATATATGTATAACACGCTAAATATATTGAAATGTATTCATATAATGGATAATTGACTTGAACTAATATCTTATAATTTAATATATGTATATACTAAATTCATATATACATACAAATTCAAGTTCATACATACATATATGTATAATTATCAAACTTGAATCATGCTGTACAACTTAATCCTTTCGCTACGACAAGACCACGACAGGCGACTGTAGTTGCCTGTCATGAAACACCGTTTATACGTATGCATACTACGGGCAACTACAGTCTCTCGCGTCTGGATTCGCTGGATGATAGCATTCATTTACAGATCGATTTATATTGTTCGTACAGACACGGAACGTATCCGTTCAGCACCAATCAAAAAATATTTTTTAATGCATTTTCGCGAAAAATACTTTTTCGAACATAGAACGCATCGGTACTGGCGTCGAAACGTATCGGTGCTGACTTTGTGCATATGTTTCGATTCAGTTTGGACAGAACCGTGACAGTAAAAGAACACTAATATTGGATTCTGAAAAACTTACTGAACTTGTTGGAAATACTTTTTTATATGATCAGTAAAATAAAACATATAGTGATAATGAGAAAAAAACAGCATGGGTTGAAATTGCAAAGAAACTAGGACAATCTGGTAAATGTAATAATTTATATACATACTTAAATGAGAAAACATTTTATTCGCTATTATATGCCTTTACGAATTGCTTTTTATTGACTGATTGAATGGATGCCATTGTTGGACGAAAGTAGAATATGAATACTAGTGTCTGTATCGGAACAATGCTGATACTAAACCGTTACATGTTGAATGCGATTAATACATGACTCGTAAATCGATCTTTACAGAAATGGCAAACATACCTACATTTGTCGATATATCGATACAGCAGTTCATTTGTTTTCCTCTTCTTCTATTTCCTTACCGAAAGATACATAATCATGTTCACTGTCAGTCTTTGTTTAATTGAGAGTGGGTTGTATGTCTATTTTATGTCCTGAGGACAGTTATACCGGCTTAATTACGTTGAATAGCACGTTTACTACAATTAACGACGACGAATTTTATAAAAACGATGGACAACGATTAAGGTACAAGACGTTTCGACAAGTCTCCACAACGTTAATTTTGTAATTCACGATTAAATGTTTAACCAAGTTAGATGCTTATTGCCTTACGACTGAGTCCAAACTTCTGCCGCACGGAGAGACGTGTCGCTGTATTTTTCACCAGCCGAATCAATACGTAAATCGATCCAAGATCGATATCGAGAATCAGTCACGTGGTCGCCTGATTCTCACGACGTGCCGACCCTCTGCCGATGCAACGCATGAACGCTACCTCAGCAGAGGCAGTGGCGTGCAAAGTTGTAAATGTGCCCGGTTTTCCATCCCGATAACGATTCCGGACCAGTCGTCAGTTTGCTGTACCCAAACATGAAGGTGAAGGTATGACTAATATTTTTCCCAATTTTGTATATTGTTTTCTTATTTTAATATTTTTTTATAGACTTCGCTCTTCCCAAAGTGATTCGAAATAACCAAGATAAAACCGATAAAATAAAATGTCTACACTCTTGATACGTTGTCTTCCTGAGCACTGGCGTTGTTTACGGAGGATGTAGCGAAAGGATTCATAATTGTCGTGTTCCATTACAATGCCAACGAAATTTCAAAATATTTTGTATATCAGAAAAGGTTTTTACATTAAATATTTAAATGCTTCCGTGAGTCACTGTATATTCATAAAGAATTTGTAATCCTCTTGAAATTTTGGTGAAATGAATTTTCAGCAGTGAATTTTCGCAAAGAATTTATAATCCTGTTGAAGTTGGTCTAGTAAACTATAAGTAGCAGATATTTTCTAAAGGATTTCTAGTCTTATTAAAATTGTGGCCACACAGGCTGTTAACAACATATACTAACAAAGAATTTATCAGCCTGTTATTGTAGTTAATTGTAGTTAAATAAACTTAGCAACAGATAACTGGATAGTCGAAATTGTAAACAAAATATCAAAAGTAATAATTTTCAATAGAAATAAAATAATCCATCGATTTAGCAAATAACATTATATATGTATTTTTCAAGCGTTATCGAGTTAAAATATCTACCATTTTTATAGATTTAGAGGAGGAATAATAAACGATGAAAAATATATCAAACTATTTAAATTTATTTATTTGCAGTTTATACTTTCATCTTTTATAACTGCAATCTACTTGGCACTTATAATCATAGCTCTATCTTTTTATATCCTTTAACATTAAAGTAATCATTCTATCACTCATAATTTTTTTTCTTTATTACTAATGAAATATTCTTTTCAATTTAAAAATATAATTTTCTTGACATTTATATCGTTTACTATATAAATTCACCATTTACAAGAATATTATAAATAGAAGTTCATTTAATATTACGTATACTTTTTCTACTTACTTTTCCTCTATCTATACTCATTCTTTCTATTGTATAATATCTTGTATAATATTGTAATAATATTGTAAATACAGAGGCTCACAAAAATATTTGCTGCATATTATACAAAGCATTTAGAAATTTCATTAGCATTGTAATGAGGCACGATTGTGACGAGACAGTGTATCGTGAGCATATTGGTAAAATTTGCAATCGATCTGAAAATGTATATAGAAGGTACAAGACATTTATTGCAAACATATATTTAATAGAAAAATATTAATATATTTAATAAAAATTAATATATATATAAATAACCATATTTTACATAGAAATTGTTATGTATAATAATATATATAAGTGTTCAAGATGGTCATACTGAATATTAGTTAATTATTAATTAATGGATTATTGGTTGCTTAAATACTTACAATAAGTATAAGTATGACAGATTCACGGGAAAAAAAGGAGAATGTCAATTTTAATGAATTTTGAGTTTAACATTTTCTGGTATGCCTTTGTATGTGCCCTTTATCACTGGTTATGTCGTATTGCAAATTAAAGTGTTACAGCAGCTATAGGAAATTGAGGTGTATAATAAGGAAATGATTTTCATTTTGTAGTTTAATATGTTATACATTACTTAAAATTATAAGTAAAAGTTAAAAATGATGCCTAATAAAATGAAAAATAAAATTATGTTTTATTTTGATATAAATTTCCGTTTTCTGAGAAATACCAAATCTTGACATTTCTCCTTTTCCTCGTGAACCCTTCATATATTTATACTAAATATCTTCTAACTTCTATATAGCTGCATCTACAGATTTGTTCCTAACTTTACCCATATAATTATAATTGCTATAGCTCTTTGTATAAAACACATAACATATTCATCAAAAATTTCTATGAATATTCAAATTTGTCTAAAGATGAAGAAAGTGAAGGACGATTTTTTAAATTGAAAACAATGTTAAAACTTCATCCATTTTTAAAGAGGTATCTAAAGTGAGCAGAAGTCTCTTTATCCAGATATTCTTACTAGATATTCAGTAACATCTTCAGATATAGCCCTAGCGAATTTGCGTACACATCAGCACATCGCATCACATCGTCTCCGCGGGGACATATGAGAAAAATGAAATTCATCGCTTCTCGAGATTTCGCGAGATTCATACGTCTCCGAGCAAACTTTTCACGCACGACACGTATTTTCTTCGAGGACGAACTTCAGTGCTATTCATATCACGTTCGGCCATGCTTAAGAAATGTTGTTAAAGAGACGGTACAACATATGTTACTTTTCATCATAATATTCGCGTCAGTTCGTGTTTGTTTCCTGACTACTCCTAGATGTAAAACGTTGACCGAAATCTATTCTAATCTTGTTGAAATTGAAAATTGTTATACATGTACAATGTCATTTTGTTTTGATAGTACATTCGCCTTTTCAGTATTTACCATTTTGTATCAATTTAAAGCAATTCAAAAGTATAAAATCTTAACTAATTTAATTTCCATGTATGTTAAGTCCCTATATATGATACAACGAAAAACAATATTTGCAAGTGAATTCCAAACATGTGTTTGTTTATAACCTTCTTTTAGATCTTTTACAATAGCTTCTTTTTGTGCAATATTTCCCAATGTATCCTCTTTTTTCGGATCTTGGCTTTCCTTTAGTAATTTTGATGTTCAAATAAATTGCAAATCAACTGGTTTTAGTCATTTAAATTAATATAATAAGTTGAAAAATTAATGTTAGTCTCTAAAGAATATTTAGTTGTATATACATATGTATTTGCATTTGGAGTCTCGGAAGAATTATTAGATACATTATACAGACAATCATCTGTAAAAAGTCATATTTGTACCACGTTTATTTAGTTTGATCCAGTTATAAAACACACTTTTAATTAAAACTTTCATGAAAGGTATATGTAGTCAATGCATATAAAATATTGTTTTTCTAGTGTTCGCGAAACTAGTTGGTTATTATCGTGTTCGAAACTTTGTTCGATATTCAATTGTTATACAGGATAGACCATGTAACGTGATTACTTTAGACTATTCTATTATAGTAGCTCAATCAAAAATTTTTTTGTGTACTACATGGTTTTAAGAGTCTTCAATTTTATTTTGTATATTAGATCTTCTTATAAAGCGACTGTACTCTTTTGAGTTTTCTTGGTATTATGCGATCCTTATAACCTTCTTGCCAAAAAGGTATCAGTGCCTTCTATACTCCATCCTTTATACAGATCCTTCAGACAAAGTCTCTATTTTTTGCAATGCGACGTCAGTTCGTTTACTATCAAGTAAACTATCTGCTAATAAACTATGTCACGCATCTTTTAAATAGTTATATCATTGATACCTCTTAGCTCGACTGTTCGAATCACTGGCTATCGACTTTTGAACATTCACTCAAGCACCTTGCCAAGGTCTTCACATAGTCCTTAGTTCAGTTATAAATTATGGTAATATTAAATAACGTCAGATCAGATTAAATAACCTGCCATAATATTAAGAAAATACGTTGTGACTAATATATATAAATCTACAATTTTTTATGTCCATCTTTTAACACATCGCTACCATACAGTACAAATTTCTTGTACCTCTGTTGTGCTTTTATTGTAGATACTTAATAATACGATATACTTTTATTACAAAGTAGTTGAGTACTAATGATTTCTACAGGTTGGTACAACCTTAAAAAAGTAATAATATATTATTTATAATAGTTAATTCCGTTCTTGAACCAAGCTTGCCAGTTAAATATATTTATTTGTTTCACAACTTAAAATTAAATGGAATTTTGTTCACCTTAAAGAAACCATACGTATGTAATAATCATTGAGATAACTTTTGCAAGCATAATATAACACATTTTTGTTCCATCTAAACTAAAAAAACAATTTAGAAACAGCTTCCTTTGACTGCTAGATAAGACGCGGTTCGAAATATTACTTATCGTATTTAATACATTAACCATATCATAAACCTGATCTGCACTCATTTATTCTCAACGATCACCATGATATGAATGTAATAATTAGATGATGGTAAAGATGAACGAACCATAGATGAATACTGCTGTCTAATTTTTCAACATTATAAACTTTTCTTGGTTCATTTAGCGACATTCACTATCACGTGAAAAATTCAGACTTACATCGAATTTCATGCACGTATAAAAGTGTTTCTCGCCGACCACACTCAGAATATCAAATTTTCGCGAATGAAATATCGCTTCAGCGAGTAAACGGCAAGAAGTTGAGGCTTTTTCCTACACATATTACGTTCGTTTCTGGCGGAGAATGATGAAAGAGAAAAAAAAGAACCAATTCAACTGCGCCAACTGTATAAAGTGCAACATCTAAATCAGAACACCTAAATATCTCCATTTCTTTATAACTTTATATAAAGTTATACTACTTTAAGTTACATTATTTTATTGTTACACTATTTTTAAGACTGAACTTAGAATATAAAACTGTAGAATAAACTTTTTCTCAAGATCGTCTTGTTATAAAATTTCAAGGTCAATCGGTACTTTTAAAAATAAAACTTTGTATTTTTTATGTATTAATTAATGCGTCTTCTTATACTTTCTACAAAATTTTAAGTTTATATTTGTAAACAACATAATACTTTTTCGAAGTTATTTAGATATTGTAGATGAATTCCTTCTCTGGAAACTACAACAGAGATTCAGTGAAATATGTATCATTAAAATCAGTGATTTACACTTAAGTATACTCTTTTTTTTTATTTGGGGATTTGAAGTAGCACCATCATCTAGTTCATTAGCAACTATATGCTTGGTAGTTAGTTATTTTGAAACATAGTTGAGTTTATCATTTTAATATAGTTTTTCAGATATATGTAACATGTATATCGTTGATGAGTGAAACTATTGCTATTGAATCTTTTTTGCCCCCGAGAGTGTCACAGACGAAATCCGACTAAACAAAGCGATAAGATAGCGAAATTCCAAGCGTCTTAGCATGAGTGACCATCGGGATAACATCCGGTCACTGTATCCGTTCTCAGAAATATATGATCGAAGCCTTTTCCCAATCCCACGAATAAAAGAATTTAAATACTCCCCCTAAAATCATCCAAGTTAGTCTTGAACAGTCACGCCTAGAGCTCGGAAGTGTATTGCAAACAAGAAAAAAATAGTTTCTTTTTTTTTCTTAAATTTCTTTTTTATTTTACGTGACATTTTTGGCGATCCTACCAGGATCCATTCGCTTCAGTGTAAACGAAATCACGATTTCGGCGTACGCGCATCATTGAAGATTGAAGGATCAGCGGACCACTGCGAATCTTTGCTACTACGAAGCCCTGCAGCAACTTTCAACGTTCCACTACGGTGAAACTAGACGAGAGGACTACGGTCAGCGCAGAGCTGAGGTGGTTACGTGTGGTGATTGGTACTGGAGGATCGAACAATAGGTTCAATGGAAACACTTATCTTTATTAATAATTTGTCAAGAACAGTAAACAAAATAACGATACAAAATACTTGATGATGACTTGATGGTGTAGACTCGAAAGACGTTACGCTCGTCGCGGCTTGGAACCGAATGCCTCTTCTTTTTGAGAACAAACGGATTCTCCCTTCGATGCCCCATCGACATCCCCACTCACACGCATTTATTAGATGTGCCGCGGCGGTTGCCGCATTTATGTTCTTCCGAGGATTCGGCGGAAAGAGCATAGGGATATCGATGGTACATTGGGCACGTCGATGTTGCGCTTTGTCGGCCTAACGCTTTATGTCGCGAAGCCGACGAAAAGTTCCGTGTCGGGTGCCGCCACAGAGCAAGCCTACGAATAAGATTCGGAATCTAGAACCAACCAGAAAGGAAACATCCCAGAGACTCCTCAACGGCCATAGCTACTACGGTAAGCTGGAAATCTGGATTCTTTTGCCAAATACAGAACGAGAAGAGACAGCTTCTCTAGCGATTCAAGTACAGATAGCACAGATAGTGCAACCAATACAATAATGGCAACGCCACGAAAGGATAGCATCGAAACCATAGATAATTCGACTCGTGCCATACTTGACGCGATTGAAGCTCTTACGCGACGCATAGACACGATAAACAAACAAGGAGGAGTCAACTCCTCGATAAAAAATCGAACTGCAAAGAAAAGCAATTGTTAAATTGACGTTAGGAATTGGAAGTCAGGAAACTATTAAAGAAGCGACTAGTGGGAATTGTCAGGATAGTTTAGTTTCTAATAGTTTGAACAAAAGCTTGGAGAAAGAAGACGTTACTGTAGAAAATGAAGAGATGGTTTTGAAAGAATTTTTAAAAGAATTGCAGTCTAATGTAGAAAATTCTTCTGAAAAGAAAGTATCAATTGACACCGACTCGCAGGATTATATTTTCATTAAAACAGACTTAATGTTTGATGCCAATAGCTTGACAGAACACCAGAAAGACTCTTTGAAACGAAGGAAAGAAGATATTGAAGCATTGTATAATGATTTGTTACAATCTTCATCACAAGATACTCAAAATTTACAAGAATGGTTTGATAAAAGAAGTAAAAGTTTAGGAGAAGCAGAGAAAGATCATAACAAGAAGGATAATATTTCAATAAGAAATATTCTGGACGATGATGCAAATAAAGAAAACAAAATTGAAGTGAAGGAATTAGAAGTAGTTAGTAAATCAACTGCTGAAAATAATACAAAATCAACAGACAACGTTGAACAAAATATATCATTAGAATCCGTACAAAAGGCATCGGAAAATGTAGAAAATAAATTAACCAAAGGAGAAAAGAAAGGTGTTGGGCGAAAGTCAGTTTCGGATAGTGAAAGTGAAACAACTAATGCGCATCAACGAAGGAAAGTTCTTTTAACGGATACAGTTAATGATAGTGATAAGTGTAGGTTTGTGGAAAGTGATAATGCAGTAACGAGTGTAATAGCAATTGATGAAGCGAATTTAAGCCAACGTACTTAGAATGAAATATCTCGTTTACGTAGTCGGCGATCGAAAAGTTGCGATGATAAAAGGCAACCAGAGGAAGGCAAGGGTGCTAGTATTGCAAAGAGAGAGGCGAAACATGAAGGCAGACCTGGGAGATCGGATAAAGTTGAAGTTAAGAAAGATGAGGATACAGGAAGAATCTTACAAAATGAAGAGTGGATTAGAAGAGCAAAGGAAGGTCGAAGAAAATACAAAGGAAGAAACTTCAGAAGTCAATTCAAAAGGTATATTAAATAATAAGTGCGATTTACTTGATACCGAAAAAGCTATTAAAATTAATGATGCTGTTCAAAATATCAAATTTACTGAAGGTAGGAGTCATACTCAAAATGATATCGAAGATGTAGTAGAAGATTCACAAGAATTATCTAATAAAAGTAAATTATCAAAAATAAGAATTGCACTTAACAAAATTGAAGATACAAAAACTATTTTATAGAATAAAAAGAATTCATTAGAAGGAGGAAAAGAAGTAAGAGAAAAGAAGAAAATGTACAGACTGAAATTACTTCGAGGGGTATATCGGATGATAAATGTGATTTACTTAAAAAAAGAAGCTCCATAAAATGCATTAAAAACTTATCTATTTTAGTGAGGAGAAAGAGAAAGGAGAGAGGAATTGATCAATAGACTTTGAATTTTGAAGCGATTATGAAAAACTTAGTTTTTTAAATAAAATATTCAATGTAAAGTATTTGTTATAATATTCAGATAGATAAATGAGGAAAAACTGAATCTGTATAATTATTCATGGCTTATTGATCAATCGTGCGATTCATTCAGGATATTAGAGGTAACTTGAGGTGTAGTCATGTGACAATTTATTAAGAACGGTATTCTTGTGGTAGTAGAACATATTCTCGTTGCTATAAATACCATATTTTAAATCATTATATTCCAAGTTTTTTTTTACGACATGGAATCTAGAAATCAGTATGATCAGTCAAGACAATTTTATCTAGATTCATCACGATTATCTAATCAATTTTGTCAGAATAGATTAAGTAGGCTAGGTCGTAACTGTTTTTCGACAGAAAATATTGCTTACGCGTCAACTGGACGTGTCATTTATCCACTTGGTTATAACTGCATGTGTTCATTTTGTAGACATATAGATACAAGATATTTGTGTCATCATTTCCATAACTTGCATAATAGATTACGTTATCAAGATGCATTTGGAAATAATTCTAGACATTACATATATCAGTTACCAAGAAATTGTCGATACCCCTTTTGCCGCGGTGGATACTCTTATGTAAAACTGCCTGTTACATCTTGCCGACTTGCTGAATCATCGAGGACGGAATGTCATTGTAGAAATCCTAATAATTGTTCCTGCAGAGGGAAAGTTCTACCCAAATCTTTGGTAACAAGAATATTAAAATAAATTTCCATTGGTAAATATAAGGAGTATAATATAATAATATAATAATAAACGTAATAAGCATAATAGAATAAATAAAATACATATATAAATTAAATTATTAGGTACAAAAGTTGTCATTCGTAACATTTCTTACAACCGTTAACTTTCTCCTGCGCGCGTTTCCCGCATACATATTTTCTTTTTTACAAACATTGCAAATGATGGTGGTCTTATCATTCTTATAATACCTTATCTCACAATATTTGCGTGAATAAGGTGAGTTCTTTGACGTACTCTGGATCTCAGATACTCTTTGTTCTACTCGTGATTTTTCATTGGCAGCGGCAGGTTCATCTACTAATTGAAACATAAACTCTTTTCTGGATATCGGCTCACCTGTGGTTTCCTTATATAAAATCCAGGCATTCATGTCAGCTAAATCTAAAATATTAAAAAACACTTGAAGTGGCCATCTTCTTGACCCCGACTTCACGCTATATTTTTTTGCCATTTGGTCTGGTATATCTACTCCAAATTTTGTCTTGTTATAAAATTCGACCGTTCCAAGTACGCCCTTTTCGCTTTTTCCAATTTTGCTGGTTTTATGTCTAGAGCTCAGGATAAAAACTTTCTTTCTCGGCTTACTTTTATAAATTGTGAGTGTAATCTCATTTGATCGATACAGCAGTGACGAAAAGCGAGCCATAGTATCCTTCGTTGTTTTACAAATTTTAGGGAGTTCTCTTCTGTTTCTGCGTATTGTGCCAACCAGTGTGGTTCTTTTGGCTAATAATTTATATGCCAGTGACAAACTTGTAAAAAAGTTGTCGGTCGTTATGGTCCTTCCCATCATGCTATACGGTTCAATAAGTTTGAGTACCACAAATTCACCCAGAGGTTGCGATGGTGCTCAGTTTTCGTTCTTTTCTAAATAAGGAAACCCATTTACAATATATTTTGTTTGAATATCAGATGCCAGCTAAAATTTAATTTCGAATTTGTCGGGCTTATTCGGTAAATATTGTGTAAACCTGCATCTGGTTTTGGTTGGGAAAAGTTGCTCGTCTATTGTAATGTTTGCGCTAGGTTTATAGCAATTCTGGCTGTTTTCAATAAACTTATTCCATACGGTTGATATTAGTGCAAATTTGTTATTTTTCAAACGTTGACTTCTATCATCTTTACCAGCCAATATGCCGGGTCAACTTGTTCTATACTGGTATAAGTAGCCATGACAAAAAAAAAATTTTGTATGGATTTGTTGTCATGTATTAATTTCTCATAAATGTTATTTACCATTAGTCATAGAATGTGACTACTAAATTTTGGTTAGATTGCTAAATTGCTAAATGCAGGACGCAGTATCTTCATTGTATTCCTTTGTTTGTAGGAAAGGGATGGTGATGGAACTGAAAAGTGCTGTATTTTGTGATATCCGATTGAAAATACGCTTTTCTCAATATTAACGATGTTGATCATAGTATATGTAATTTTGTATCTGTTCGTCTTATTAATAAATTAGTGATTGGAAAAGAAAAATATTTTAGTGAAGTATTATTGGGAGATTATCAGTTCAAATTGAAACATTTTTTTGAAAAGTATAAGTATTGAAGGAATTTCAATGCAATTTCGAAATTCATGCATATACTGACAATAAAATTGCTTTATATGTGCATTGAGAATTCAGGATGTTCTTACTTTGGTGCGTATGGGTATCAGTCACATGTATGCTGAAAAATGTAAAATGGATTGAATATAATAATGATTGTTGAGGTTTTGTTTCATTAATGCAACTTTGTATAAGCTTAGAAACTACTTCAGTTAATGATTTTCTTTTTTATTCATTTATAACAATTTTAAACACTGGATGATGGTTAGAGCAAATTTTATTCTAATGAATAATTTTAAGTGTTA
>JACXIM010000114.1:0-84047 GCA_014737505.1 Bombus sibiricus | reverse complement strand
AAAAAAAAAAAAAAAAAAACTAAAAAAATGAACAAAATTAAGATCATTATTCATCATTTTTAGAAAGCGTTTTATATTCAATATTGCCGTAGAATATGTTAAAGGTGAAAAGTTTTAATTTAAATTTGATAGTTATTGTAAGTACAAATTTGTAGCAATTATTATTATCAAGAATGACGTTAAAAGTTAATCTTTTTATATATGCGATTTATGTCTTAGAATAGGCAACATATATTGGCTTATACTTAAATAAAAAATAGATATGTTATTAGTCAGTATTAAGTTGTCCTTGTAAAGTTTTACTCTTCTAAATGGATTTTCCATTTTTCTAACACTGTTCAATTATATACTAACCATTGATTTCAATGATTCGATAAGTTTAGAGATATGATTGAAAATAAATATAAATTTACTGTTGAAAAGTTTAAGGCAAATATATTAGGTTTATTAAAGTGAAATGTAGTGTTTAAACTTGTAAGGACAACTTTACACATATCTTTGAATATATTATACAGAAAAAAAAGATAAAAAACAATCTAACGATAGCAAACAAAGAAGTATCAGAAGTAAAAGAAGCTGCGGATAAAATGATTGAAGAAGAAACGATGTTCAGAATGGAGTCTACCGAAGTGACAGAATCTGCTGTAAACTAAATAGCGGCTGAGAATAGCAGAGGACCCAGAAGGAAATCTTTCGGGACGAAATCCAATCCTGAGTAATCCTCAGCATTAGCACCATTGTTTCAACCAAAAATCCTGAATTGCCTCTGGAAGAACCATATGAAAAAACATGAAACTGTACAGAATGAAGTTCCAATGCAGTAGGTAACGCTATTGGATACCATAAAACAATTGGAAGAAAAAAGAGAAGATTCTAGTTTCAGGAATACGGAGACTCAAGCAGCTAATAAAGAAGAGGCCATTCAAAATTCCGAACACTATTAAAAGACCGACCGCCCCAGTCAACATTTATACCGAGATTCCAACTTCAAGCCACCTGACCATGAAGGATCAAGACAAAGAAGAAAAGTACACTTTGAAGCAATTAGCGTCCATAAAACAATACAGAAAAAAACACTAAGATTTTGGAGAACCAAAGGAGGGGGGCACGTAACATCAACCACATCATAACCTACACCAAGGGCCCCGATCGCAACATCCAACATCTATATCCCGACCAACTCACACCACCTCGAAGAAGAAGAGGAATCAGCTGTGATTTTCAAGCCACGCCGAGTCCGATTCCACAAAAGTCTTCTTAGGAAACCTTGAGGGACCAAGTTCAATCTAAGAAGGGGGGAATGTCACAGACGAAATCTGACTAAACAAAGCGATAAGATAGCGAAATTTCAAGCGCCTTAGCATGAGTGACCATCGGGATAACACCCGGTCACTGTATTCGTTCTCAGAAATATATGATCGAAGCCTTTTCCCACTCCCACGAATAAAAGAATTTAAATACTCCCCCTAAAATCATCCAAGTTAGTCTTGAACAGTCACGCCTAGAGCTCGGAAGTGTATTGCAAACAAGAAAAAAATAAAGTTTCTTTTTTTTTCTTAAATTTCTTTTTTATTTTACGTGACAAGAGCTTCGTCGTGTGAGATTTAAAGGTGAACAGTCTTCGAGAACATGGTTGCTTGTGATATTCATGTTAAATTCGTTACACTTATTCTTCGACATCAGATGACCACCACCATATATCGTATAGCCAATTCTTAAGCGAGTAAGGATTGTTTGGTTTCATCTGTTTAATTCAGCTGATAGAACGTTTTCATAAATATTGCTCCTTACCACGAAAATCTTTCAAGATGTATGAATTTTCCAATAATCATTCCATTTTCTAATTATTTTGTTAATCAAAAAACTTCTGAAGTCCCTGTATAAAATTAAGGTATTTTGAAAGGGTATGGTTGAAGCATTTTTAGCTATTTTATCTGCGGTTTTGTTACCTATAAGGCCCATATGGGATGGGATCCAACTTAGTGTGACTTTTTTGTTATTTTTCCAGAGGAAATCTGTTATGGGTTTTTTGTATTATTGATTCACTGATTATTTGATTTTTCATGCTTTCAGTTACGCTTTTAGAGTCTGCGAGTATAATATTTAATTTAGTTTAATATTAAAGTTTAATATTTGTTATACTGTCAGTATATATTGAATTTATTAAGAATACTGATTTTTAATATAGTGGATCAGTAGACGATCTAGTATAATTGTTGACGAATTTGATCATATTACGAAGATCCAGCAAGTATGGCGGACCTTCTGCAGATTTATTACATTCGGATATTTAGACGTTAAATTGTTGAGAATTGTGGATCTTAATAGCCGAAATAAAGTTATAGGAACACTAAATTTACACTTGGAATTAATATTAGAATAATTATATATTTATTTGATGGACGATTTCTAAGATATTCATCGATACACACTTGCACGCGTCTTAGCACTTTCTTCCATACCCGACTGTTAACCGACTGAACAGTTTACATTCATCTGTTTTTGAGACGCCGCGCACAAAAATACTTCCACACACTGACACCCACATACAAGTATGTTTACTACGCATCTAACCCAGTCCAGCACACAAAATTGTACATATCTCAATATAAATCTTTGAGGTATTTATTTACTCGTACATAGAACGGTTTTAGAGCGCATGACCTTGATGCAAAAAGATCCTTATATCTAGTTAATCAGGCGTTATCGTAAATAGGAGTATCGAAAAAAGCCAGCATTTGACTGCTGCATCACTTTTCAGAATGTTAGGTCCCATGAACTTCTCTCGGTTTGAGATGATAACGAAAGAGGGTGAAGCCAAAATAAGTAAGGCGTATATTAGTTTGGTGAACTCTCGTATAATTATTCTTGAATTCTACAGTATCATGTCGATGCTTGTACTTAGTATAGATTTGCAATGAATAAATGTCTATTTCTATGCTCTTTTCATATATTTAAACTAAGCTAGGTACGCACCAATTAGTAACGGTTTCGGAAAAATGATTTAAAGTGAAAACAGTCAAGTATACGGGTTCAAGGGAAGGGTCATAGCGTCGTTCATATCGCTTAAGCTTAATTTGTAACTTCCTGCGTCGGTGCAAAGAATAATTGAATATATTCGTTAAATCTCAATAACTTGAAAACAGAAAGAAGACATGTGGAAATGAGCAAAAATGCTAATGTTCGGGCGAAACTCAAGTCCGAAGCATACAAAGAAACGTGAACCTTGGAACGTTTGGTATCACATGGAACTGGAGAGGGAAGTGATAAACACTTGAAAGTGTTGTAAGCAGTTCCTTTTCAATTGACAACAAAATTGTCTGTATTGCGATTCCTATTCAGATTCAATAAAGTGACGATTCACAAGCAATCAAATATTGATCGGCCGCCTCACGGCGCAAAATTTCAGAGAGTTTTGTACAACACACATAATATATTCATAAAAGTTTTATGTAATAAGTATTTGAACACTTTTGCGAGTTACCGTATCTTTCAAATAAAGCATTTTCATCTACATATCAGGCATTGTAGATACTTGTATAGCTATAATAAATATTTGTAATAAATAAATAGGAAACCTAAATTAATTAAACAACTGCAGAGATTGACCTTTTTCTCATCATTATTTAGTATTTTAGTGTGCAACCTCACTATACTATACGTATACTATAAATAATTGTGTTACTTAGAATACTATAACGATAGTGCAATCTTAGTTATTTGTTTTTTAAAAACTGTAGCTTAATAGTATAAGAAAATTATGTATAGATTCTAACGGTACTTGTAATTTGTTTGACACTGTGTAATGTACACTGTATTGCATAGTGATCTGTATATGGAAATTTCAGTTCCTTCAATAAAAAAATAAAGGGATGATATTTTTAAAAGTTGCAATACTTAATTAGATTCAAATCTTTAAAATTCTGACTTACATCACTATAATTTTCAATCCACTGCTTAGATGAAATACCGCAGCCTTTATATTGCTTTTACCGATCATCGTTCGACGATATGTGCACACCTCGTCAAACTCGTCGATAAAAGCGGCCCGAAAGCTTTTTTCGCACGTTCCTCTATCGATTGCCTGCTCGCTAGACATTGTTGAGGGCTCAGTAAACACTAAACTGCGGTTAATTCAGGTGCTTCATCGCGCTGATCGTTGACACGATTTTTTTACCAGTTATTCTGGGTTTCAATATACGTCCTCCACTTCTGTGTGCCTGTTGTGTCCTCGATGCCAGTTGAAAACGAACCGCGGGCGCCTCTTGGATAGCTATTGGTTGCTTTCTTTTTACTTTTTTTTTTGTTGTTTTTTCTCCACAGAAATTTTCGATGGGCAGGTGCGTAGTTTCATGTGGGCAAAAATTGATCGATTGGCGGTGCGATGATACGAGTAACGTCGAACATTTAATTTTCTTCTTCACGGATAGAGTTGTCTTTTTTAATTTAAATATTTTTCTTTTAGTAATTAAACTATCACGCAAAATAGCCTAAGACTAGAGAATACTTTTGCAGCAAAAATCAGAAGTTTCAAGTAATGAGTGTTATTTTACTTTATAGCAGATAAATACTAATGATAAAGAATGCATATAAAATTTATTTGTGTTTAATAGAATTGTTCAAAATATTAATAATTAAAATTTTACTAGTTTTATGTCACTTTTTGTCACTCATGTTGGATATATAATTTGAAATTATTAATATCCAATTGTAAATATCTAATTATAAGCGATTTAAAGTAAAATATTTTGTTATATGACTCAGAATTATAAATAGAATTATTTTACTTTTCAGTTTAATTCAACATTCATAATTCCTTTTCTGTAATACGTGGTAAACAAAGAATATAATATGTTTAATTTTACTATATCTTGTGGTTATTAGATATTATTAGAAATAAATACTTGCAAAGAATGTAACTATAAGCTTCCATATTTATTATTAATAATACGCATATAACATAAAATACACATACTACACATACAGATATACAAATATACATAAATATAATAAATATAAAATATACATAGAAGAAAAAATGTCTACACGAGGAAACATAATTATGAAATTATCTATAAGAAGCTTTGAGTACATTATCGCATGACTAGTAAAATAAATTTATCCTGAAACTTCTGAGAATTCGTAATTTCAATGAAAACCAGTAACATAATTTTTATTGTAAAATAGTCCAGTAAGTTATTCACTCCAAAAGACTAAGCCTGTCATTTTATATCATTACATTTATTGTCATTTACTATCAGATAATTTGTACTTATAATAACAAAAAAGACTTTGCAAAAGCACTGATCTCGACAGTATAGAAGTATTTAAAACAAATGCTAAATATTAAAGCAATTTTATTTTTATCTTTGGTTGTAAGTTTTATAAAATTGGAAAGTTAAATGAAATATCAAGATTGAAGGAAATGTCCTGTGTATAATAATATTATTGATATTATGTAATACACTTATTGATTATTTAGCTTTACATAGTACTTTGTCATTAGTTTTTAATTACTTTTTGTTAAATAATGCTTTACATTAAAACTAGCTAAAGTAATATTATTAATTAATTCCAGTATCTTTCGTTAGTTAAATAATTCCATTACTAATTAGGTTATTCATTAAATATTACCGAGTGTTAGCAGCATATTAAAAATTGGCTTTAAATTCAAATGATAAGTTATTAAATTATTTGAGTACTTAATAAACTTCTAAAGGCAATAAACTAATTCAACTCTCATTTAAATTTCATTAAATCAAGGATATACCTTAGGTATAAATCTATAAATATAAATCGGAACATCTCGAACAAAATTTGAATTCTTTAATAAAGCCCAAATACAAAGGAAAAAGCTTTACTTGCATGCATACATTACTTATCACAAAAATGGACAAACTCCAAATTACATTTTCCTTTTTTTCCATCACCACACCTAACCATCAAACCTCTTCAAATATTTTCTCATAATCAACCCCAAAACGCATTATCGAAAATATTCTTTCCGTCAGCCATTTCCTTCATGGTGCATTCTCGCGTCTTGCGTGCATGCGAATGAGGTACAATTTAAATCCATTTTATCATCGTTAAGTTGATCGAGTTCTCCGACGTAACCAATACTCTGTATGTGAACGAACCCGCTCCTTTGAAACGAGGAAATTATTGGATTCGTTCGGAAATTGTGAAATTCTCGATAGTGACGACCTAACCAGATCAACGGTCGGCATTCTCACGTTCCACACGTTTATATGCCTTTCTCAATAGGGAGGCACGCGCGTACACACACGAAAATTCCTAGCTGGATCGAGAAGGATTTTTTCCCAGTCAGTCCCGTGATTGCATTCGTGTTCCAAACTCTCTTTAACGAGGCGATCTATACCAAGAGCCCTTTGCGCTCGTTCCACCCGGGCTTTACCTAGCTGACGCAGCCCCAACGAAGAAGCGAATCGGGAAAGCTTTTTTTACGGCACGGTGTGACGGACGCATCGTGGTGCCTGGAAAAGCCTTAATGAGCAGTGGACGTCTATTATCTAATGGTTCGAATTGGTTGGTTTTTCAGTTTTCGAACATCCGCATACACACGCAGTGCTCCTTGCGGAATAAATTGAAAATATCGGAAACAGAAGTGCGACCATTCGAATTGTTTCCAACAAATATTTATCTAAAATTGTTATCCGATTAAATTCATTTCAATCCAATATTTTATCTGCATAATAGTTATTTATTATTTGTAAAAAAATTAATTCATTTTATCATTTGATGTCTAAAAGAGTATCTTAATATAATGATTTTAGAAATAGATGATAAATTCACGGAGTTATGTGAAAAAAATCAGAGTGTAACTATTATGTACTCCAATAATGGATATTTTTCTAAATATTTAAAGGAAGTAGCATTAATTAATTTTCTGCAAAAAATGACTTTTATATGTAATGTAGAATAATTTAGAAAGTTGCTTTCCTGTAATTTTTTAAATTTATTTTTTAAAGTTGTGGGCTGGCGGAGATTTGTAAAAAAAAGTTCGTGCAAAATTGACCTTGAACATGATTTTCAAGGCTAACATATTTTTTATTGCAATTTGTTCTACTCACCACGAGGAGCAAAGGTCTCAAAGGAACTATGAGTCGCAATTGACTCCTCCTCCCGAAAAAAGAATGTTAAAGTTTTAATAATTCTTAAACTGGCTTCATTAACAATGTGTTTACATTTTGTAGTCAGGTGCAAGAAAAGTAGCACTATTGATACAAGTTGATAAACTTGTCATTATGTATTACATTTCTCCCTTTCTTTGTTCCTTTCTTCATTGCATTTTTCTTCCTTTTTTCTCGCTATTTAAACTTACTTCAGTCAACAAAAACCATTCAATTCGATGTTTTATTTATGCAACAGATGTCCAACTTTAATCAATGTAGGTACATAGTTCACGTCATTTGGTTGCAATTTCTGTTGGTTGAGTATGTTACTGCATTCATTATACGGTCCGAAAAGCATAATTGTAAATTAAGTAGTATCCAATAACAAAAATTTCGTGGACTGACAATATAGCTATTTGGAGTGCATGAACGCGGCGAATTTTAGAATGTTATAAATTTCCTCTCGTATTCGCTGCGCTGTCATATGATTGATTCGACGCCCTATTCTGTTAGGTTGTTCGAAAAGTGTTTTTCTTTTACAGACACGTCTTTTACAACAACGCATCTTTATACAAACATGAAACCTAATCTGTCGAACGTTGTGATCTTTATTTTGATAGAACAAAGTGGATCGTGCGTAATTCGATAAAATAGTATAAAACGGAAAATGTTGTGCATCCATTATTTCCTTATAAAACGAAAGAAACTTTTCGACGACTTAATATGTAAGCTCACTAGGAAACATGCACGAGCAAGGACGACAATTAATCTGTTCTTCTTTAGGAATGCTGAGCCTTTTCTGATGTTTGATATGGATTTAAATGTCGCAATATTAATTCTTGATCACCAAATTGTTAACTTAGTTGAAAATCATTTTTATACACGTAAGAGTCTTCTATTATTACTGTATTCTGATATATCTGTAAGTTCCTGTCGCTTCATCAATTATTTCTTTTATTAAATATGTTATTTCTTTTATTAAAAATAAATATATAGATATAGACATATTGTAAATAAAGCTCGTTTAAGAATTATTAAAAATTTATTATTCTTTTTCCGAGAGAAGGGTTATTTACCACCCTGGTTCCTCTAAGATTTTTGTTCTTCGTGATGAGTTAAATACGTTGTAATAAACAGATTTAACCTTAAATTTTAATGTCAAGGTTGGTTTTGCACAAAATTTTTTTACAAATATTCACCAATCCGAAGATGTAGAATCTATACAATCCTTTTTACACTTTCTTTACATCCTGCAAATTATATAGAAATTGCAAGATATTTACTATAAACATATATTTTTTTGAGAATTAGTATACACCGTGAATAGTCATTTTAAACATATAATAAATATTAAAAATAATCCCATTGAATAAATAATAATAATCAATGCGGAAATGATAACAAGTGCAAGGCTTGGGCAATCTGACAATTTGAGAGTTGCATTAATGCAAGCAGGCAGTTTGTCGAACATCTTTTATTTATTGTCGAATGATCTTCTATTAGGGTCGTTCTGTAAATTGTAAATCGTTTAAACATTCTCTACTCTCTCGGAAATAGCAAAATACAACATGCAATTTATAAAAATGCTCCTTAAAGTCCTCCACCTATAAACAAAATTATTACTGCAATATTATAGCCTCCTCTGTGCTATACAACTTCTATAAACAAATATTTTCCATATCTCTAAAAGAAAAGAATACTCAAGGTGATTAAAGTTATTGCCCCATCCTGTATATAAATATATTTTATATATTTCTTCCAAATTGTTGTACAAAAAATAGTGCTTAATAGTCGTTACTTGTTTCTCTTTGAGAAATTTCATTTTGCGAAACAACAACAAATCATAAAATATTCAATTGTTTACATTTGCATCTTGAAACGGTAGTACAGAAGTAATTGAACTTTTTCTAGAAAACAAGGTTTTTTCGTTTAACAAAATACAAAGCTTTCTCTTCTCCTTTGTTATTGAAGTAATTTTCATTCATCAGTAACAACGTTACTAATTCCCTTAGAAGCTCGATCGAATGAATTCAAAGTAGAGTCATGTTTTTTCAAGAGGTTGCGCTCTATTCTTGGAATACTCGGAAATTAATGTAAATTGTACAGTTTCGCGTATAAAAAGGGGAACGGTATTACGTTTCGTATGGCAAAGCATAAAGATAAATTATGAGTTTTTCAAAAGATCGAATAAAAATTTTACACACTATTTCTAACAGAAGAATATCGAAGACGTTTTAGAAAGACACAAATGAATATTTATTGAAAAGAATATCATAAAAATCTCATTTTGCAAACAAATTTTGAAGAAATGATCCTAGAAATTTTTTATAGTAAAATGTATTAAATTACTTTAAGATAAAAGTTTTCATCAAAAAAATTAGTAGATATTTATCAGATACGGATTTTTATGCATTTATGGGACATTAAAATATGCAAAAATGAACAAATTACACATAATATTAAAAAGTTCAAGTATATAAAATACTTGATGTACTCGTTATAATATTTAGAGAGTTAAATTTTCATTTAGATTCTATATTTTCTAGCTATATTAATAAAAATATGAATTTGCATAAATATTTGCAATTTATTTGTCAAAAAATTTATTTGTCAAAAAATTTATTTGTCACTAATATGAATATGGAACTGTTGTTTTCATAATCAAAATCTGCTGATTATCTCTTCATAAAAGAGACATTCAAAAACTTGTTTGTCGATGGGAAAGTGTTGTATCTGATGTATCTGTTGTACATTCTGTTAATTTCTTCTGACATTAATTATACAAAGTAAATCTATTTCACAGTTCGAACTATTTTTAAGAATTGATAGAATAGTAGTGTGACGCGAGACTAAAATGTATTTTCAAGCTACAATAAATGGTTCATATTTTCGTAGAATAAACAAGGCGGTATTTAAATCATCTCTTGTCATATAAAATAGCAAATACAGAGATAGTGCTGCGTCCGGATATTAATGTGAATAACTGTATATGTTTATTTCCTTCATAAATTTACCATGTAATAGATTTCGTTGTGTGTGCACATTATCGTGCTGCATTTTTCTATCTTCGTACCTCTTTTTATACAGTTACATTAGGTTTTACATACATTTCTTACAGTTTACCATTTTCCGATACATGAGATTTCAGACGCTAACTGTATAGAAAATTTAAATTTAGAAATTACACTTTTTAAGAAAAAAGTATACACGAGAACGCGCTTTAACATCTGGTTCATAATTATATTTTCTTAAATTCTTTATTAGATCAGCTCTATGGGAATTAAACAAGAGATATTGCCAGATTATAGTTTAAATCCTACTTTCCGAAGTTGCAACTGCATTTTATATCACTTATAATTCCAACGTGCGAATGAAATGCAAAAAGATTGTAACGATCTGACTTACGTTAATTAATTGTGACGCCAAACTCTCGTGAGAGTTTATTTGCGAACCATGGTTTTATTATCGTCTTCGAAATAATCTTGGATTTATTCTTTGCCTATTATGTACCCCTGAGTTTTTATACACTTCTTCGTACTCAAATTACATTCGTACTTAAATGGTTCACGAAAATCAGTAAATGAAATACAAATATAGTCATCAATTTGTTCTATAGTTGCTGTTTTAACCAGGACATCGGTTTTTTCGTTGCTTCGTATTCCCATGTGATGGAATTCAGAAAAATCCTAAACTATCATACATTATTTGCGGATTTTTGTGTAGATTCGTTATATTTTCTCTTAATTTGAAGAATACAAAACTTAGTTGCTATATTTGTATTTGGGCTTAGGTTTGGGTTAGCTTTATGGAGACAAAAAAAAGTACTAAGAGAATCAATATAAATTTTAATATTATGATCTGCATTAATGCTTGGAATAGGATGACCTGTAG
This sequence comes from Bombus sibiricus, assembly GCA_014737505.1. NCBI lineage: Eukaryota > Metazoa > Arthropoda > Insecta > Hymenoptera > Apidae > Bombus > Bombus sibiricus. Next base: position 73,023 of record JACXIM010000114.1, on the reverse strand, counting down.
AGGCATATAACAGATGCCACATGTATATATTACATTAAATTGGATTTATTAGATTAATCTCAGATTACTTTATTCATGTAAGATGATAAATGCAGAAATGACTTCAAACAATAGTTAGAAAATAAAAGATTGTTTGTTTATAAAAAGGAACTTTGGAATCAAATACGGTGAATATATTCTCGAACGGATCTTTTCTATCAGAAAAGAGAAATATTAATAATCTTTTATGCATACTTCTAAAAATGAGGACATAGTATATCCGGTAATCTGGCGAATAGCGAAAAAAGACGAATGGCTTTTCAGTTTGCTGTCCCTGGAGCACGATATTCAATGCCTTCTCATTTTTCTCAATAGCTAATATCGCGTCCCGCATACGTTATATATCGAACACTTATTACATTACAGGAATTCATAGATAAAAATTTTACGACGTGAATTACAGCTTGGAAAATTGCACAATTCTCCATTTAATACACTGTTACTGTGGCGTGGAACAAAAAATCACAATTAGCTTTTATCGTTTTAATGAAAATTAATAACTAATCTTTAGTCATTTGAATTGATTTTTTGTTTTCTCCTAAATATATCTATTTTGTTAATTTCGAAACAAATAGGAAGTAATTTGTAAAAGTTTTCATGGATTAATAATTATTCAATAATTATCAGCTCTATGTAAATACCATAATATCAATAAAAATGGTAAAGAGTATTTTGGCATGTTAAAAGTCATAATGTTTTTTTGATTGATTTATTGTGGCATAATTCAAAAAATAATAGTTTACATTATATATTTAAAGAATTTGAATTCTTAAAGATAGAACCTTTTTAATTTAGCTAAATTAATTTGATATATCACACATGTATAGTGAATGGTATTGTTAATGTTATAAGATCTCTTTCTAATGTTTCCTTTTTAGATGTTTAACTTTTTATTCATCACCTTCATTACTTTGGCGTGGAACTATTAAAGGCAGAGATCTATCATTTTTATACCGACTTCGAAAAAGGAGGAAGGTATCTCAATTCGATGCGTATATTCTTCTTTTTTATTTCTCATTCTTTTCATCTTCATTCTTTTTGTATCTATCATGCATATACAGTTATAAAAATTTTTTGTATTTGTTTTTTGCACACTATCTTTCTTTGCAAAAATCTAATTTTTATGTATGTTCGTCGATTGTTCTCGATTGGTTTAAGCTATCGGGATCAAACCTTTTACATCATGTAGAAATAGTAAATTTTTTCGATTCCTCCGTTCTTAACCATTGTTGTTGCAAGTTATCTATTATTCATCAATGTCATATCAATTTGTCTGACCTTTCCTCCACAAAAACGCCACTGGAAGCGATGGAACTGAACAATTTCTTTGTAAAATTGTCTCTGGAAGCGTAGTCCATCCGTTCCTGTACATAGACTTGTCGCTCAAAGCTGTGATTCGTGTTTTCTTATTACTAACTCCTCGTTTCAAGTATACCTGGGTTGTGTCTTTACACATTGGTCGTAGGAAGTAGATCTCAGTTGTTTCTTCGCGGAAGAAGTCTTTGCATTACTGCAAGTGTTGTTTCGTCATGCAGTTTATTGAGAATTTTGTTTGGTACTAAGTCGGATATGGTTAAATCGTCTAAACTTTTCACGATTAACAGCGACGTAGATTTGGCCCTTTACAAAATTATCTTCGCCAGGATCAATTACGGCCCTATTTAGTATAGTCTCTTGTAATTCATGTATATAGTTACTTAATAATATTTCACCTTAGGATGAGAGGTAACATTTTTCGCTCAACGTCTTCACTACCTACCGTGTTACACAATGTCTCCACACTTGAAATATTACTGTTACTGGAGATTTCGGAATGTAGCTCTTTGAATCTGATACCAATAAATTCATCGTCAAATTTTAGAAGTACTGATCCCTCTTTCAGCTGATCTCTTTTAAGTACTGGCCATGTAAATTTCTTTATGATTCCCATAGAACCATTTATTAAACCATCAGAAATTAATATGTTTCATTACAACATAACTCGTGATCAACTGAGGAGTACCCGGTTTGAACCCTGAAGGTACCGGCACCTCTGCAACTTGATTTATTCAGAATTGTATGTCCTTATTACAACGAGGTCTCTGGTAGTTCGCAGTGTACCTTAAACTGTAGGTCACACATGTCCTTCAATTGTACTAAAAGTAATTGTTGCTTACTCTCGGAGTACGTACTAAGACATTAGATTAGTAATGTCTTGGTGCTATCCTAGAGTACTAGAACCCGTGTAACGCTAGTACCACAATGATATATCTGGTATAGTGTATAACCTAAAGTAGTCACTAATAACCTCGTAATTGATGCCACTATAAATAAGTAATGCTAAAAAAACAAAAAAAATTGTGAACGCCCCGCTAACGTTATTGAATGCAATATTGTTCTTTAGATTCGTTTTCAAGCATACGTCTACTTCCAGTGCGAGATCGTATATGACACAATATTAAGTTATAGAAATATCCTTCTCTATCACTGTTCGAGGTACAATATGTGACGGAGTACAGCTGGTTTATTCCTCATTCGCATGCGAGGCTGAACAGCCTAATGAGAATTAAGAATTGAAGTCTTTTTAAACGACAGTGAAGATTATTTTATGTTGACCTTGTAATATTGATCACTGTAGCGGCACATGAGTCAGAGGACATTTCAAATTATATTGTTGTTTTGCCTCGGAGTATCAAGACCGTTAGATTACAAGTAATGTAAGAAGAAATGAACTCCGGGCAAAACAATGTCGCCGCTACGTGCAGCCGTCGAATGAAGACGAATTTGAATTTTCCGACTCTCCCCCGAACAGTATAAATAAACAGACGCGATCGCGTGCGACACAATATCGAACAGTTCTTATCGAGTATCAACGAGTATTAACGAGCATCTCCGAGTATCTACGCGACGAACAATAACGAGTATTTATTTCGAGTTTTATATTGTATCAACGACTACCTGTACGCATACTTATTTATTTCAAATATATTTGACGGACTGCGACAGCAATATTTCGCCCTCATTATTTCGCGATACCTATTCACGACTATTCCTCCACATCACTATACTAAAAAATGTAAAATGAAAGATAATGGAAGATTTATAGCCAAAAAGATTTTTCCGACTTGGAAATGCGCTAAAAGATATGAAATAATTTCTATCTGATTTATATTTTATTTAGACACATATGCGATAACGGTTAAGGTCACTCATCACTTACTAAACAGCATATTAAATATATTACAACCTTTTCGAAAACGGCGCAAAATTAAAAATATTATTAATTTATAGCTTATTTCCATTTCTAATGGTATAGCATCAGTAATTGTAACGATTGTATCTTAAGTTAGTGACAAGTTTAATGTATATATAATTAAGATAACATGTGCATTATTACTACATTGACCGCAATTTGTATCAGTACGGATATAAGCAAGAGTTTTCAATTTGGCCATTACTAAAACATGCTCTTGGTGACTGTATTACAATACATCACAATTTAATGCAGTTAGGTATAAATTTGTTGAAATTTGAATAATATACATAAATATAAACGAGTTTAAATATTATAGTATGGTGCTCAAGCATTGTTATACCAGAAGCATTTTACGACATTTTGCGTCGTCTTCGAAAAGGTTGTGATACATTTAATATGCTGTTTAGTAAGTAAATATGTAATCTTTGCTGCATATGTGTCTACGTAAAATACAAATAAAATACAAATTATTGCTTATAATAATTGCTGAAAATATATATATTTTGAAGTCGATAACATTTTTTGGCAAGAAATCTTTTACAATTGATACAATATCTGTGAAGTTTACACAGTAAATTTTTTTCCTTGGATCACAAAATTTATGCAATGATCTGCAAAATATCGAGGATTAGAATAACAATTTCAATAAATATTTTGCATTTTCGAATACTGTTCCGAACTAAGTTATACAAAATGCATGAAAATAGCCGATAAATTACACCAACAACTGAATTACAAGAATCCAACCAACCAATGTCACACTCATATTTCACGCTTTTTTTTTCAATTCTTGCGCGGCGTACAGTCTAAGCATTAATGCCCTATTGTTGCCCATATATCACCGGATTTTTCCTCCGGAAAAAGTGATTTATCTCCGACAATGTGTAAGTCTCGTTCAAACTCAAATGAACTAGGCAACAACGCGCGAACTATGGCAATCTTAGAGCGCCTTGCTACAAAAATTTCTACATAATATCAAAAGAGAATAGGATAACAATCTCCCTACCGTAAATTACGGTCTTTATTCACGTTTCAAGCAAATTACGTTGGACGAGAATTCATAAATTCACTGCTCTCCTAGATCGCGTCTGGTTACGTAGCTATTTGCGCTATACATATATGTATTCCTGTGCCACCTACGGTCTGTCTTGAATTTTTAAAAAATCCTCACAAGAAACTTTGTGACGCGCGTCCCGTCTAAAATGAATCTATGTAGTGCCCTTGCAAAGACAATGTTGAACTTTTGTTTCGAAGTAATACGGTGAAAACCGTACTATAGGTAGTCGACAATTTTCGGGATGAAAGTACCTAGGTGATATTCTGCAAGGTGCTTTTGTAGAAATGAAATCATTTTTTCGATGATACACTATCAATCAAAAGTATCCGAACATCTATACACTTATTTTTGACAAGATATAATCTAATTACAGAATTGCGGATGAAAATTATGTGTTTATACCATTATTTTATTACTATGATATGGTAAAAGATTATTTAAAAGATTATTAGTAAAATATTAATATTTGCAAAAATTAACTTATAATATAACTTTTCAACAAAATTTGTAACAAAATATTCTCCAAAAGTACTTTAGCACTAAATTATTAGGTTGGCCAATAAGTTCGTGTGGCAAAATTTAATTTTGCGGGGAAGATGGGAATTTTTATAAACATGTGATTTTGACACTGCTCAAAAAATGCGAGAAGATTATAAATCAAAATGGACAATACAATATTGAATAAAAATATTTTCTTTTATTAAAAAAATCGCTTTTTATTTACATGTGAAAAACTGCATGACCTTTTTGACCAACTAATACATATCTGTTTTCCGAGACAATATAGATCAGATAAAAAAGGTCCTCCTAAGCCCATGAAAAGACTATCGTTAGTTCGAACAGTAATATTTAAGAAATTTGAATAAAAACTATAGTAGGTACAACCACGAATTGCGTATTCAATTTTAATTTACTGTTGACTAATGCTTAAACAAATAATTAAAATTGATTATTAGCTGCGTATATAGCAAGATGATAAATATTAGTTTTAGCCATTTTTTCACTACTTTATACGTTTTAATTGTTGCTATAAGTCGACCAAGGTACCCGGCTGCTTATGAGCGCCAGTGTAGCTTTGTAATGGACTGTTCAGAATATTTAGAATGTCTCCGATCAGACGATTTTATTTAATGTATTTATATACGATATATTTGATGATATTTGAAACAAAGATCTTATATATTTCAATGAGAAATAAATACAAAATATTATTTCACGATAAAAAATTGGATACTTCAGAAGCTTGCAAAAGTTACTTCAAGGAATTTGCTGCTATGAGAGAGAAAGGGATCATTGTTTAATGGTATACTAGTTCTATACATACAGATATAGCAAATTTCATGAAATATCTTCTAAATGCCTTTAGCAACTTCCTGAACTATCCAATGTTTTTGGTGAGAATTTGTAAAGAATGAAGGTAATATAATTAACAAGATTATATCAAGTTATGGTAGTATTGAAGTACTCGAAAAATTTCTTTCTTCGTTTGCCTTGGTTGTTGTCTCTTGGTGTTGGTGTCTTTTCTTAATCTTTGTATGATACATTTTATTATTTTTATAACTCTCCTACTTGTAGTAAAACCATTATGATTAACGAGATCGTAGCAATTTATGTTACTATTGATTATTTGTTTTTTGGTTTCATTGATGTTTATTTTGTTTTCTGTTATTCTTATGGTTGATATGATAATTCTAATATAGTTAAAAAAATTTTAGTGTTATTGCTTAACACTTTAACTGCCACGTTGGTCATATATGACCGACTACGGTTTCTCCTGTGACGCCACCAATGACGCGGTCATTGATGACCGGAGCGCTTGAACTTCTTACAATTGTAAAAATTGAATGAAAATTCAGTTAGGGCATTTTGCATATAACCGACAAATAGATGATACTTTGAAATAAGAAGTGTCCCATTGGACAATTAAACATTTTTATTAGAACATCAATAAATAAAAAATCAGAACAAATCTTGCATCTAATAGTGCACTGTGTTAAAACACTGTGGCGTCCTGAGCGAAGCATGTGATTTCGACGTGGCAGTCAAAGTGTTAATAATGAATGAATTATGATCGGATAAAGTAAATTAAAGCATATATACTTTGACAACATATTAAAGAATTACCGAAATCACAGGTGGCTCCTTTATTGTGGATTTTTCCTAAATTAAAAGAGACTAAAAATATAAAAGCAAATTTAAAAGATTATGGCGATATTACTTTCTTTGAATCCTGCAAAGATGCTCCAAATAACTTATTAATATAGAGCACTGTTTTCATCACATCAGTGTAGGATGGTGTGACGTTGGGGAGGAACGCGGCGTGTGGAGTAATTGTTTATTAGCGTTGTCAAGATAAGTTAATGTTGTCAAGGAGTGTTGTGAGCGTTACCAAGGTATGTTAAGGAAAAAATGAGCGTGGAGAATGCGGTCAGAGTTGAATTAATCGTGGACGTGTGAGGTTCGTTGTGTCGTTGTGCCGTAGAATTAGCGTGTAACGAATACGCGAAACGGAGTTTTATAGTTGATTCTCGTGAGTGTAACGATATTGTATTTATCATACTGTTTTCCACAAACTTATAATATAACATTCCTACATCAGTCAGTAAAAATATGAATGTTATATTATTAGTTTGCAGATAACAGTATGATAAATACAATATCGTTTGCACTCACACGAAATCGAATATAATACCCCGTTTCGCGTATTCGTTTCTCATTACTTTTACGACACAGCAATACAACGATCTTTACACGACCACGATAAATTCAACCCTGACAGCGTTTTCCATGCTCATTTTCCCTTAACATACCTTGGTAACGCTCACAACACTCCTTGACAACATTGACATATCTTGACAACGCTAATAAACAATTACCCCTCACGTCACGTCCTTCCCTGATGTCACACTATCCCACATATATATAGTGATTCATAAATAAATTTACACGTAATAGTACTACGAAAGTTGATGATTAGACGGCTTTTATGAAATTTTTACAAGTATAGGGTAAATTGTTGAACATTTTGAAATTTATTTAACGCAATCAATTGACTAAGATTATTTTGAAATAATAATATGACTTCATGGAAAAATATAATTAAACGAATCAGTTTGAAATAATAATATAACATTCTAAACGTAATGTTATGGAAATCCCACTGTGCACAAGTAGGGAAAGACTCAAATAAAGCAAATAGTTCCAGAATTTATAAACCAATAATCTACGGAGCACCCATAGAATAATAATTATTAAATTTTATCTACTGTTTGCTTTAAGCTATTCATATTCTACAATGCGATGATCAACGACTTTACAGTTATTCGGAGAAAGCTAATTATTTCACCAAACTTAATATAAATAACTAAATTTATATTATACTACTTTATTAATAGTTATCATAACTTTAATTATAATTTTTAATTTTCTGAATTTTATAATAAATATGTATCATAATACTTTACTAATTTATTAATAAATAATTTCATAAACGGTGCTAACTTGTTAATTTTTTAAACAGAAGCGTAAAAATAATGTTTCTCTGACAATTACAAACTTTATTTATGTTAATGACATTTTTATTGTACGTTGTTACATAAATTTTATTTAAACATATCAGTTAATATTTCCTTTCATATTTTAAAGGAAAATATCCCGGTACTTTATAAAATTTATCCAAGGAAAAATCATTGAAAATATTCATAACTGCAATTAACACACTAATCGCTTATAAAAACTAAGTAAAAAGAACTGTAATTTAAAGATGAAAATGGATGTATCTGTCTAACCAGAAACCAGGTAGTCTACCTCAAAGTAAGATCCGGTTTCTCACTTAATGAACGTGTCATATCAAAGAACTATATTTTTTAAGATGAATGTTTATTAAACATACATATGTAGTAACGTCACTAAAATTAATATCCATATCGAAATTTAATAAATTAAATTTTTCAAATTTATTCATAATTTTAATTTTAAATACTAGAAATTAATATTTATAAAAATTTTAGAATTATTTACGAAAAATTACATTAATAAAAGGTATTTGAAATATATACATAGTTTTAGGAAATATATACATCATTTCATCTTTATCTGGTGAAATTGAAAATCCAATTTGCTATAAATGATTAATTGAAATGAGCTGGATAAGAGCAGTTATCGAACTTGTAATTTTAATTGCAGGATTTCTACATTATCCAGTCTAGAACTAATTCAGTCAATTTTCATCTTACTATGAGATTACCTGCAATTCTTGGATCAATGTCCACGAGGAATTTAATGACGAACAGAGTAAGTCAAAGAGGGATCAAAGTTACTATCAATTCGATTCCCTTAGCAAGTTCTAATCCCTTTTATTAAATGCGATGAACACTATAAAATTTTATTTCTTCAAATATTATTTCAATCATGGATCTAAATATTTCGAAAGGAGTACTGATGGTACAAGAAACAACCTATATATATATGAGTAAGAACGTGAAGAAAAGTTTTCTAAAATAGACTTGCCCATAAACTCCATTTATATAAAATCATTTTCGTAGAATTCTTTCACAAAATTCATTTTCTAAACGAGCATGTTGTTTCTTTTTTAAAAGATACAGATTTCATATATATTCATTATTGTTAAATCACACCAGGATAAACATTTTGATACAAAAACGATAAACAATTTCAACACAGGTATTTTCAGAAACTTTGGTTTACAAAATTCGCGTTCTAAATCGAATGCAAGCATATTTTGTAAATAATTACCAACTTCTGATAGATCTGTTCATTACTGTTAAATCTTATCGATATGAGGCAACGAATATTTTGATACAAACGTAATAGGGAATTTCATTTTATAAAATTCGATTTATCAAGCTTACTTTCTAAATGAAATACAAAGATGTTGTTCCACTTTAAAATAATTATAGCCTTCACATAGATTCATTTATCAGCGTGGAATGTTACCAATAGCACCAAAATATCTCGATATAAACGAATTCAACTTACAAAATTCAATTTCGAAATAAAATACAAGCATGTTATCTTTGTTTTCTTATAGATTCGTTGACCATCGTTAAATCTTACAAGTAATAACAAAAATTTCGATATAAAGGCAAATTCTACCGTACTATCAATTAATCGATGGATTCTTGAAAAAACACAGTTCAATCAAAATTTGTCACCAATCGGTGACAATGATTGGCGCGTGCTGTATAGAAAAGCAGCGTGAAAAAGGACGAAGGAGTCGACGTGACGAACGTATTGCTTACCTCTATCCTGTGGAACCATTGGTCACGGGCGTGCCATTGAAATGCCTAACTTCCCACGCACCACGTCTATTTCGCGCAGGTAACAGCCGTATATGGCAAGTTGGTTAAACGGAAAGCGATATCACACCCCCGAGAAGCTGGACTCGTTTCGGAATTTTAAGGAATGAACTGACAACCACCGGTCCCTCGACTATCCGTTCATGCCGCGTATTATACCTCGTCAGCCGTTCATTATGCCGTATTGTTCTGATCGAACAGAATCGGATTTCTCCTCGAATCGACTGCCCTATCAAATGTACATATTTGTTGCCATCTTAGATATTGTGTCCCGTAGAATGTCCAGACGTGAACGCGTTTCGGGACCGGCACCGACTAAACTCCTGCTGACTAGCAACCCGTGAGGACAATCGTGCCCCTGGCTCCTGCGCTTAATATTTCTCGGTCAGAGACGCCAGTCGTTCGCTCTAAGAAATTACAGTTTTACCGATTGTAGATATGTGAGAAAGTGTGAAAGAAAAATCACAGTGGAATCTGTGCAAAAATGAAAGTAGATACAAAAGTATCGATTGTTGCAGAGATAGAATTCTGCATTATTGACAGACAAATTTCTATTTTAGTGGAAGTCGATGTGGCAGAGAATGATAAATAATGTTTTCTCCTGTATCGATGCGTACTTTAAGTGTTTATCATCAGATCATTACAACTATCTATATCTCATTCGCGTGTTGGAATTATAAGTGACTGTAGTAACTTCGGAAAGCATTCATCGAAATCATATTAGTCTGACAATCATCCTCGTTTAATTTCCATACAGTTGATAAAATTAAAAAAAAATACATTCTCATATATGTACGATTTATTAAGCTTTCTAGAATCAGTATTTAGAATCTCATGTACTTCGGAAAATAATAAATTTACAATATAAGAACTTTATGTAAAAGTTAATGTAATATCACATAACTTTTTATAAGGAGATTTAGCAAATAAAAAGCTAAGTATTTTTTTTAATTTTTATAATTGTAAGCTACAATTTTATTATTGCCATTGGGTTTTAAAGATGATTTACATTTTTTTGTTGTTGTAATATTCAATTATATGTTGCTGTAACGATTATAAAGAGTAAAATATATATAGCAGTTTGATTTATCCGTACTATTTTGCTTTAAACTACATTTTGTCAGGAATAGCAAGTATCTGAATACTTTTGAACAGTGATATATATATATGATTTTATAAAACAAAAAATTAGAGTAACGATTTTAATATGCGTTTACAAGCAATTAATATTTTACGTGGTATACAAAATATATTATATGTATTATACTGAGTGTAAGAATCCTATGAAATCGAACATTGTTTGTCGGAAACGTTCAAGTTCAGAATATTTAGTATTCAAAGAATTAATAAATTTCTTTAAATAATTATTTAAATAATAATTTATTAGCTCTACAATAAGGATCAAGATTTTAGTTTAATATCACTACTGACACACATATATGTTGCTCAGATTCAATTATTTAAGTAACAATGTCCGACGACTATGTTGTCTAAAATGTTTTCATTAAAAATTACACTTTTTCTGTTGCCTTCTGTCTAGAAACAGTACCTATTTCTTTCAATTTTAAATTTCATTCAAAATAATCTTCTTTTATTTCAGTCACATGTAAACCAGACTTTAATGTTTGTAATGTCAAACGCACTCCGAATTTTTCGAATCAGCTTGTTTATATTTATATTATTTAATTTTCAACAAATTTACATGTAATTGCATTAAATTGAAATATATTGTAACACAAAGTCACTAAAAACATGTTTTAATAGTGGGCAAATTGAAAATGCCGCTTGTACCCGTGTACATGTAAATTACGCTGAAGGTATTAATAGTGTACAGATTAATGGAATTAAATATACAATGTACATTTATATACAGCACTAACTTAAGATACAATCGCTACTATTACTGACGTTATATAATTACAAATAAAATAGACCATATATTAGTAGTATTTTTAATTTTCTGCCGCCTTCGAGAAGGTAATCTAACCGATGTTCCATGTGTATGTGTCTAAATAAAATACAAATAAAATAGAAATTATTTGATACTTTTTAGCGCTTTTCAAAGTCGTTAATATTTTTTTGGCAAAAGATCTTTTATTTCGTATTTTTTAGTGAAACTATTCAAAAATATCGATGGGTACATTCCGATATCTTCAGCAATAGCAACCTTTTTTAGCGACGGAAGGTTATGAAGACGTTGAACGAAGAATATCGCTAATTATCGTAAGTTGGACAGTAACCGTACATAAATTATAAGGGACACTATACATCACATACTAAATAGAGCTGTAATTGACTAAGGCAGGAGAAAAAATTTTGCAAAGAGACAAATTTATGTCGCTCTTAGGTGTGTGAGAAATTTATACGGCCTAGCTACATTTGATGTAGAAGCGCACAAAATTTCCAATAAACCGCATGACGAGAGAACAACTTGCAGAAATGCAAAGATTAAGATTTCTTTCGCAAAGAAACAGCTGAAGTGTACAACCAATGTGTAACGAAACGACCTAAGTATGCTTGAAACTACACGAGTCAAACGACCTTCGAGCGACGAGCCTACGTATAAAAACGGACGATGTAGACTTCCGGAAGCAATCTTGTAAAGAAACTGCCGAATTTTATCGCTACCAGCGATAAATTTGTAGAGAAGACACAGATATAATGAAATGAAATCGATGAATAGCAATAGCTCATTTGCAATAGCAACAGTTAAGAATGAGGAAATGAAAAAAATTTTGGACCGATTGGTGGACTACTCCTAGAAGATGCAAAATGTTTCATCCTGATAACTCAACCCAATCCTGAGTAGTCGATGAAAAAGCACAAAAATTGGACTTTTGCAAAAAAAAGATATGGTAACAGGACCAGCGGGAGAACATGTTCTACGAGATGCAAAAGGAATCATATCGATTGGTCAAGCCATTTCGGAGAAATCGGTGAACATATACACACACACACACGCACAAAAATACGTGTCCAATTGAGATACCTTTCCCCTTTTCCGAATTTGGTATAAAAACCGTTTTTCAATCGAAGAATTATATTCGTACACATATACATAAAAGGGGAAAATTACTGATTTTCGCGTGAACTAATCGACAAAAAAAGTAGCAAACGAAGAAGAGAAAAAGAGAGGCACGGAAAGAAAAGAAAGCAGGAAGAGAGAAATGAAAAGAAGGATGAAGCTACTGACGAGAAGTTTTCCGTATTCAGTGATTCGACGGTATTTCAAGGGTGGGGATGCGTGGCGGCGGCAATTTCAATGTAATTAGTCCAGCGTGAACTGATTTAATAGATCTTTAATTACAGTTTCACGGTGCAAAATATTTACGTAATAACGAGCCACCAGTTATAACTGTAGCAAGAACAATATTTGTTGATTTTCGTACGAGTACGGGTCGTCTGTTAAATTGGACAGTCGTAAGAGGAGTAGACGAGAGCACACACAGAGAAACGAAACCCTCGTCCTGGTACAATTCATAATTCATAGCTTGTTATAGCTTGCGAACGAACGAAGTATCCGGCTAGGAAAGAGTTTCGGGCGCCAGATACCCCTCAGACCCTTATGCATATTGATATTCTTTCTCCGCAGAAGGCAAGGCTAGATACGCTTTTTGAGTTAGTTAAACGTCTTCTTCCGAAAAAATATTTGCGTACCAGCTCTTCGTTTACTATCATTACGCACTTTACAGGTGTTTAGAACCAGCTCAAAAACAAAATGCTCACATGTTTGTCTCAATACATCTCTGATTTCCTTCCCACGCTTAAAATATTTTTTTAACTTCATTCGCCTGACTTCCGCCTTCGTAATCATTCGCGAGTCTCGCCTGCTGTTTCCAAGTTTGAATTACTGTTGACGATAAGAAATGGATAGTAGACGACTAATTTGTATCCTGATGATCTTTAGAAGGACTTTTCTTGTTTAAATGTTGAATTGAATCAAATCACTCTAGCATTGCTTATTTGCAAGCTGTTAATAACACATATCGCCGTTTATACAAATGTGATAAACTGTTAGTAGGTGCGTCTACTATGCTCAAGAGTCTGTGAACGCTTGCTTATTCTTTTAGAATGCAATTTTGTTACAATTTCATGAATAAAAAGACCAACACGATTGTATTCTATAAATTCTATAATATATTATTAAAATTGTTTCTAAAAGTTAATACGTGGAATGGAAATAATCAAATGTTGTGAAACAATTTTGTTATTTAAGAATTGCATCATTCTCAGCTCGTTTAGTTGTCAAACTCTATATAAGTTAGAAAAGGTTCTTGCATATTCTCCAGTCTAAATTGATAAAGAAATTATTGTGATCATATTTAGGAGAGATAACATACCGACGAATTATAATTCTAATTTTATCTAATTTTAATATACCATTGATAAAGATTTAAATAAACAATTTAAAGTTCATATGATATACAGGGTGTATTCTCTAAAATTAACTACCATTTTCCTGGCATTTCCGATTTCTGGTATAACCTATCGAAGAAATATTGTGAACAAATGTTAGTTGTCATATTTGCATATTGGAAATGTGCAAAAAAAAAATACCTTTTTTCAACAAAAAAATCAAGGTTGTCTTGATTTTCTTAAATGGAATTATATGTATTTGGACTTCACAGCATTACAGTTGACGTCAAGACAAATTTAACGACCTACAATCTAGGGACAAAATTAAAAATTACCAGCTACATACTATCACGTATATAACCGCATACATACGAGTATAAAATAATAACGGGGTCATTCTATAAGATTAATTCGTGATTAAAGATCAGTAGACATTTTAATTTATGTATGTCCAAAACATATTTTAATATTAAAATTAGCAATTCATTTATTTTTGTCATTGTTTAATCCCTGCACGTCCTTCATTCGTTTTTTTTATTTTATTCCCTTATAAATTATGAATAAAAAATTATGCATTTCCCTCGCCTTTGGAGTAGTTATGCTGAGTACGGTAATAAGATTTTTTGGTTGTTGTATATTTATTTAAAAGGAATATAAAAATAAAAAAATAAAATAAAAATTAGTCGGATCTTATTATTCACTGTAGTTAGTAATTAATTATAATATAATATGCTTCAATATATACTAAAGTATACATTACTAAATTATTACTATATTACTAAAGTATTATAATAAATTATAATTATTCAATATAACCACTGTATAATTTTATTTTTTATGTCTAAAATATAAGTTTAAAATCTTGATTATTATGCATAAATGACATCAAATATTTCAATAGATTATTTATTACTAAATTAATGATTCAAATACTAATGATTGCAGATGACTATGAAATTTTCTTCTTAAAGATGAGATGTAAGACCAATACACATGAAGTATGATAATCGTGAAGACTGTTATTTACATATACATATAATACATTTTCCTTGAAATTGAGTTTCTAATTAAATGTGAATCACCTGTACTTTTTATTACTATTTAATCAATAATGTTACCATCTTCAAAACATACATTTTTAAAATCACTTAGTTGAAACAAACGAAAATGAAATAGAATTAACCATTCTTTATTACTAAAAATTGAATTTTCCGAATATGTTACATTATAGAATATCAATCACGCTCAGAATTAAGTGAAGAATTTTAAAAGTCTCTCTATATAAATGAAACATAGACTACATATAGGATTCAAATTTTCGAAGTAAAACATTCTGCTGTTTTAAAAGGAAAAGGTAACCGATAGCGTGTTTATTATGATTTTTATAAATTTTCCTTTATTAAACGTTACATTTTTTTAAAATGAGAATTCATTAAAATTTTGCTTTATCGTTTTCTCTTTTAAATTGTACGAAATTCTAATTAATGCGTACAGTGCAATGTTAAAAATAAATTTTCAATCTGTATACTCTATGTGTAATCTACCTTTTTACAATACATTTGTGATTTAAATAATGAATCTAATTAAAAAATATTTCTGAGAAAGGGCACAACTTTTAACTTTGTAGTTTGTTACATTGAAATTTTTTATCATGCGAGAAGTTAACTGATTGATGCGTTTCATACTTCGTCAATTTAGACAGTTCAACACTTTAAACATTAAATCTTACCTTCGTTAATAAAACCCGACATAATATTATCTGCTTATTACAACAATCCTAGAATTCTATTGTATGCAAACTATTATTTCTACTTTCAAGCACATATTTAGTTCGATTGAAACTTTTTATATACAGTATACATCTGAAATCCAAGTCGATATATCCTTTTATAACAGTTATACATCCCCGTTTGTATTAGGTGTTAGGATATCCAAAAGCTTTCGTATACAACGTAATCATTTATGCAGATTATTTGAGAAACGATTTAAAGTGATTGGAATTTTATATTTACGTAAGATAATAATCTAAAACATAGAAATAAATGATAAAAAAGGTATATATTTATGAAAATTTACTTATTCGTAAAAATTATAGAAAATTAATGAGCTAATAGTGTGTTGGCTTATATAATTTCTTGATCTAAACTTTATTTAAAAATCTCGGACTGAATTAAATAAAATATTTCAAGAAATCTGAAATCAGAAATCACCTTACGAAATCATTTAATTCAAATAATAATAAATACAATAGGAAAATTAAGAATATAAATGCCAACACTATTTGAAGCAATCAGTAAGAGATACATTTAATTATACATACATAAAGATACATTATAATATTTATAGTCTAAGTTTCGAATGTGAGAATAATTAAACGTTTCAATAATTTCACACAACTTTTTGTCATTTTTTATATTAACTATATTATTTTTAAATGTTTTAATGCATATGAACAGGGAGGTATGTGTATATAATATCGACTTCGATATAGAATGCAATTAAATGCTACAAAATTTAGTACAAAAAATATATTTATAATGGTGTATACAGGTATATACACGAAGCCCTATGATTCAATTGAATGAACAGATTTTGTATAAAGATTATTTACTAACGTTTAGCATAGTAAATCAAGAGCGAACGTGTTAAACTCAATTTACCTCTCAACAGTATTCATCAAAAATATCTAACATCCAACAAAACGACAAACGTCCCCTGTACTTGAAACGTCACTGAACAGATTAAAAAAGCAAGCCATTGGAAGCTGCAAAAAGAGGAAACGATACATAACAATTAAATCTTCCTCAAAGAGAATCGTTCGGTACACGGTATCGCCAGTTATCACGGATATCAATGGTTAATACAGTTTCCACGTTCAATAGCCTGAACAAGGTAGCCAGGGGCATGGAACGGGAATTGCGATAGAAAGAACGACGAAGAGAAACAGAGTAGCAGCGAAAAACGAGAAAAACCGAACCGCGAGACGGTGGCCCTTAATTGTTTTGCGACTGAAGGGGATGGCAGATTAGAATAAAGCTCGCTACAACGATACTCAAGAAGGCCAAACGCAATCTCGAGTTGCTTGGTCCGGCTCGGTGGAACGAAGGAGGGTTTCTAAGGGCTGAAAAGGGATTGGTAAAGCGTGGAACAAGACAGAGGCCGAGGTAACACGGGGATGGAGACCTTTCTGAATACTCCGAACTCGACACGGAGAATGAAAAAACTCAGATGGAGTTGCAGTGGCTTGGTTGAGAAAGCAACGAGAATTTAATTAAGAATCTATCCATGGACAAGAGAGCCATATTGTCGTGGCACACGCATGTCGCTATTAGTCCGCGAATCACAACACTATTTTACGCGTCTAATTAAATCGAAAAAAATCTTGCAGTTCTTGGATTAGAGACCTTTTCTCGTCGTAAAGCCTCGTTATTTGTATTTCTTTGTTTCATGACATCATAAGGTGGTCTGTATTTCGTCAAACTCTTGTTGTTAATAGACATTATGTAAATAAATGCCAAGGAAATTAAATTATGTTAATGAAAAGCAGGAGTATCATTAATTTAATAGATGGAAAATAATATTGTAACATCGTTTGTATTAATCCCTTGCACCTCTCCTTTTTTCTAGATAAAAAAAATATCGATTTACGCTCCACATATGTATGGTGGCAAACAAATAGCAAAATTTCTTATAACAGATTCAATTTAATCAGGTTGAATTTGAGAATTATTTTATGACAAATATTTTAATCGAATAATTGATTTATTATGACATTTTTAGTTATTTCATAAGTAAAAAGGTAACTTTCTTAACAACCATTATATGTACTTATCATTTCAAACATAACTAACATTGAGAAGTTAAAACTAGATCTTCCGATGCAATTTACTCAATTTATCATTTTTTTTATAGCTTCTTTTTCCAGTAAACTTTTCAATTATTACACGGAATACAGATATGGAAGCTGTTCTATTGCATATTTATAGTGATTCAAACTACAAGGAATGTATTTTTAGATGTTATGTTATAGAAAAAAAATTCTATATCATAAATATTCTAAATTTTAGAATATATTATGAAAAAAGGTAGAAATAAAACATTTTATAGTACAATTAATTCAATTTACAAGTAACTGTTTCCATATTTATATGCTTGCCATTGTAGTGTAATAGTACACTTGTATCTGTAAAGAAAGCCGATATTAAAACAAATTTAGCACTGGAATTTAAGGATTAAACTGTGTGCGCATATTTAAATATGTGATATGACGGTTTTGAAGAAAAGAAATTAGGATTTACGGTCAGAAGTGCTAATAAAAATAAAGTGACATCATGTGCGTACCATCGAAAAAGGAGACAATAATAAAATTTGATGCTAAAAATGCCAATAAGTTCATTATAAAGAGAAAAATTCATTTTGAAAGAACAGAGAGTCGTAATTTTTTTATATCGACGAAGATAAGATAAAGCGGAAAGGAACGAGATATGTCGCAAATTGATTTTTACCTATCTAATACTTTGAATGAGATATCGTCAAGAAGTCGTTTATTTAACGAAGTTTGACATTTATTTCATATTTCGGATGAGATATTGTGGTATCAAGTCGCCACTTTTGATTTTCATTATTGTATATACTCCCTGCCTCAGGTAAAGTTGCAATATACGTATAAAGAAGCTTAATAAAACATTTTATTATAGTAAATACACCAATAGTGTAGATTATTTCTAATCTTAGATAAATTTTTACTCGCATCAATATTCAGCAAGTACAATATACAATAAAAACAATATTCTATGCATTTTACTAATGCTACATAGGTATTTGATTCTTTACGATATGTTACTTGTTTACACCAAAAGTGAAATATTTTTCTTGAATTAAGCGAAGACATCGTTCCTGGTTTATTGACGGGACATTTTACATCGGAAAAAATGTTTATTTTCTAGAAAAGAAATCTCGTAAAAAATTATAATTTCGCTTAGGATTTCGATGTTTTTCTGTAGAAATAATTTTAACGATTACAAAACCACATCGAACAAAACATTATGAGATTTGTATTATGAATTGTATTATAGATTGTATTATGAAAATAAAGAAATAATTATGTCAGTATTGTAATGTAGTACCATTTTTGAAGTACAATTTTTGAAGTATTCTAAGTGAAAGAAAAATTACATAAAAAGATTTTGTTAGAAGTACAGACTGCTTTTTCCGTGTATTATTAATGTAGGTATAGGCATAATATCCTGTCAGTATTGTTAAATGATTAAATACAGAGTAAACGAGAGATCTTATCCAAATCATCAAATAAACGACTTCGAATTGCGATGTTTCCTTTAAACAATCAGAGAAGATAAAAACTCAAAAAGTCATGTCTGCGACTGCGAAGGGATTAATATCTTTTTTCATTCTATTAAAAAAATTTACGAATGTTATCGATTTTTTGGCATCGTTCAGAGAAACTCCTCTCGTTATAGAATGTTATCGTACTGTACAATGTTTTACGATTTCAAATATTTTATTTGGAAACGGATAATTTCGTTAATATTTCGAATTTCGAAATTCAAGTGATAAGTATTAAACTAGTATTAAACTAGTGCAATAAGATATAGAATGAAAGCAGAGATTTTAATAACGAATCGTATGTTACTTAATATCGTAAGTTACGTAAAAAGAAATGAAATATGGAAACTGTGTTTTATCGATAATTAATTTTTTTACTATTGAACCAGAACTTTTTCTGATTTACATAAAAGGTTAATTCATACTGTGATATACGAAAGATGTATAGTCATCATGATTACAAACAATTCATACTCTGCTGATTTAAATTTAATTAAATATTGATGTTATAAAAAAATGTATATATATTTATATACTCACTCTTTTATTTCAAAATAAGTATAATATTCTAATTTGAAATGCATGTAATTAAAATTGACATACAATATGTATGCACTAACATTTAAAGAGTATGATGAGTATAAAATATAGGTTAGTTAAGAAAACAAAGAAAAAGTCTAGATGTATTAATCATTTGTGCATGGAGACAAAACATCAATTTAATTAACATAAGTCGTGATTAATTTTCAATTTGTATGCGTTACATGTGTTAAATCCGTTTATTAGCATATTTTCCATGTCCACGTCTGCAATGCACGAGCGTACTGTGAGAATGTACCACAGTGAAATATTCTCTCGACGAAAATAGCGTCGACTTAAAGATACATAATTCTAAAGTATTTTGATACAATTATATGTACATATCATGGATTTAGAAAATAGATAGTATAACGTAAAAAATATTATAACAATCCAAAAATATTCATACTCTCATTATTATGCAAAAATTATAATATATTAAAAGAAATTTATTCAGATGGTCGTACTATGAACAAAAAATAGAAGAACCTTATTGTTTTTATTTTTTTCACAAATTTGCTACTTACGAAAGAAATTGAGAATCAGTAGTATGGACATCTAGTATATACATATATTAATCTAACTCGATTGAAAATATTTCGGACAACGATTTGAAGCAAATTATGCTGGTAAATTTTGGACAATACGTGTTTTATAAAATCAATTAATATAACATGTATGTAGTAATTTTATTGTTACTACCATCAAAGAGTACTATGCAAAAGAATCTGTGATGAATTTTTCTTATGGTAGCGAGAAATGAAAAAAGAGAAGTACATTTGCACTTAAGAGTTCCATTTTAAGTCTTCCTTCCTGTCTCTCCACCCTACGAAACCTCTTACCTTCCTTTCGTTTGATACCACAATGCACTATTCTTTCCCCCTTGACAATGATTAACGATTTTCCAACTAAATATACGTGTGTAGAAGGGAGCTACTGCTGCTATCTATTTCCTGCTTCATCTTACTATCTTTTTGAACAAAATTCACACATTCCTGAGTATCTCGAAAATTGTAATAGTTGACCTGATGATATTCAAGATAATTATTAATTAATATTAATATATTATTTACATTATTTGTACTTTCCAACTTTATTGTATGATTGTACAAACTGATTCGCTGCCGTGTCTTCGTCGGTATATCCACGTGCACTCCGATGGAAATACACGTGGTAGTGCGGTATCGGTCATCAAACACCTTTGTTAATCCGATACCGAACGTCCGAGTTACAAAGTATGCTCTCAGATCTACAGCCGAACATATCGCTACTGCTTTATACTAATTACTAATTACATATTTAGTTATTTCATAAAATTTAATTACATGTATTATTATTGAACTACATTCTTCATAAAAGCGAAAGTTGAAAGACCAGAATACATTATATGCGACAGAATACATTAATTTAATAATTTGAACTTTACTCCTAATAAAGACGCTTACGCATTTTGTTTGAAATTAATATGGAAAATATTGTATATTTTGTAGTAATCTTGTATATTCTATAGCATATTTTGCTGTTTAAACTTAACACTTAGCCAATCTCTCCTCTGTGAAGTACATCGTTGCGTGATCGAACGGGGAGATCTTCCTTTTTGACTTTCGCAATGCGTTTTCTTTTTTTTTTCTTTTTTTTGTTATTATCAGTTATGTGAGCAGTTTACCTGGAATTGTTCCCAATTAATTGCGCCACTTTTTCTACTTTTATGAAGTACAGTATATAATAAAATACATCGATCTAGTGGTGTTAAAGTTAATTAAAAAGTTATACTATCAGTTATGACTAAATAAAGTTATAATCGAACGATACCACATTGTAAAAAAATATTAAAATGCATTACGATTTTTTAATTTCTTGTTTAAGTCGTGTTATTTATCTTTAGTCATCTTTAATGTTTGCAATTTTACCTATATTTTTTTATACTTTTAATATATACTTTTAATTTGATGTTTTGTATAAACAATATATGAAATCGTTGAATAAAATCATTACTGAAAAATATAATTGACTACTGAGACTTTATTAAAAATGAAAATGAACTTAAATTATAATTATTGAATGATTAATGAATTAATGATCTATAAATTTAAATATATGATTGATCTCATTCTTCATACCGCTCTATATTTATCCAAACATGTTAAATTGACATAAAGAACAAATAGAAGTTAATGCAACGAATCAAATCATATTATCTGGAAATTAAACATTATCTCCTTAGACATTTATTCTTCATCTGTACAAGCATGGTACAAGCAGATGTGACAAGAATATTCGAGACGTTTCTAAGAATATATTTCCAAAAATCTGTTTTTGTATTGGTTGCCCACTCTCAAATTGGAATGATGTTAAAGAATTTTAGACATTTAATTTTTATTTCTAATATTCTTAGTTCTTATTATTAACAACAAAAATCTTCATCTTCTGTATATGCTTTAAGATATCTACAGACGTACATATCCTTATATGATTCAGCAATACTGTATCATCAGTAAATCGGGAAAGTCATAGATAATTATCACTGCTAAACCTAGTCCAAACGATGTCTGTTTAGTACCCAGTTGGTTCCCGATCGTCCAAATCAGGCACAATAAAGAGAGAAGTGAGAATAAAGTTTTCGAGCAAATCGGCGATTCGGAAAGTTTTAAGATCGTTCCGAATATTACCAGAAACGCAAAGATCTTTAAAGATTTTGAAAGTCGCGAGAAATCTTCAAAGTTTTGAACATAACTCCGGCGTATCCTGCTTTCCAAGAAATAGAAATCTTATGCTTGTCTACACCCGATACCGAGCGTACGTGTCATTTTTATTTTTCCTCTTATCTCCCGTGATTTCCTTTTTGGCTTCTTTATTTTCTAAATATAGAATAACGAGTGGCAAAATTTATAATTCAATACTTAATTTAATTCAATATAGTTTAATAAGCTTTTTAGGGAAAACCCTAAAATATTCGATGATATCTTAATAATTTCATAACTTTTATAAAAATCTTGTATTTTTTTATTTTATATTCTAAAATTTATTTTAATTTGTTCAAAGGTTTATTGTTATATATTTATTACGAGTGAAATATGAATAGCTATTACGCAATGTATTTATGTCATTAACGTTAATAGTTATCCTTTTCAATTTTCTGCATTAATTGTAGCTTATGATAAAAAACGATACAATAAGTAATCAATAACTGTAATTAGTAATGAGTCTAATTAGAACTGCAATTTTCATTAGAGTATTTTATGCGTTCAAGATTTAATTAGGAAGATGAAAACTATATCTTTAAAAACAATAATCATAATTAATACATTTTTTATTCAAAACCAATTCACATGATCGAATATTCACATGGTACAATTATAATATATTTCCGATGAAGCTTTAACAAAATATTTGAAGAATGTTGCTTATAGAATTTAAATTTTCTTTTGCTACTTTCGTTCCAACACTTAAGATATAAATATTACCAAGTATACAGGGTGTCTGAACTGAAGGAGGCCACCTAAATGTTTCCTTTATTTTTCATGCTATGAAAAATGTTTATGGCACAATTTGAATGGTTTCAATACAGGAATATGGACGGTTGATACCACTATAATGGTTGCCTGGCTCATTATTCGCGGGTAGTTGTTCAAGTACCAAATAGAAAATGCCCAAAGCTATTCTTTATTCCGCTATAAGATGTAATAGAAAAAATACACGTTTCTTAGATAAAAAAGACCAATGACCTTGAAAAAATTAAGAAAAGATGACCTAACAAAAGAAATTTATTTTCCAGCGTATTCCTCTGTTGAAATCATTCAAATTGTGCCACAAATATTGTTCATGTCATGAAAAACAAAGGAGATATTTAGATAATCTCCTTCAACTGAGACATCCTGTATACTGAATTTTACGTCAAAGTTATAAATACACTTATGATATAAACCTTCTGATGCATATGTACGTATTATCCTAGATATTGTTCAATTTTCATGAAGGATATAGGTAATTAATATAAAGA
This sequence comes from Bombus sibiricus, assembly GCA_014737505.1. Lineage (NCBI taxonomy): Eukaryota > Metazoa > Arthropoda > Insecta > Hymenoptera > Apidae > Bombus > Bombus sibiricus. The sequence goes on along the minus strand of JACXIM010000114.1, from coordinate 49,096 downwards.
GAATGTAATATATAGATAATACATAATTAATCTCCCCAGTATACTATAAAAATAGTCATATATTATATATTAATTTATATATATTAAAGTCTATGTGTATCCATATAAACATGAAATGATTCTCAAATTGTAACGTAGTATAGTGAAGAATTTATTTTTTGCAAGTTGATACAACTGAAAAGCATCTGAAGAATTTAAGTCCTGTCAGCATAAATTGCTGTTTCATAGTTGATAAATGGCACAGTCATTAATCACAAATTTTATAAGATAAATTTTACAATGTTACACGATTTTCTAATTAAAATTTCTATATTTTATCAATAGACAGTCTTCTGTTTCTACTGTTCAATTTTATCGTAAATCACAATTATTGGATTGGCAAGTACCATTACCTCCTAATGACAAAATCGTCAATCACTTAGTTGCCAACGCAATACCTGAGAAATGACATATTTTTTATGTTACTGAATGAAAAATTATTCTCAATCACTAAACTCTTCTAATCTATTACAAACTATGAAGAAACAACTAACTCGAGTTAATAAATATTTAAAAATTTATTTATGAATAGTCAGATAACGGTAATTCTATATCAAAGGTGAGGAATTTATATAAAAATGTACAATTGTTATAAAACATTATTAAAATCGATTATAACACGTTCATTGTTACAGATATTAATTTAAAAGAATTAATTAATAGTAACTCAATTATCAGCTAGTATTATATCAGTATTAAATTATTGTATCTTATAAATTTTTAATCTTCTAATAAAATTCGAAGATTCTTATCTTTTTAATTGTTATTGTTGAAAAGAAACGAATTTTATTGAGAATTGTTAAAGAAGCAATCTCAAGTTTACACATAAATGATAAGATGGAATCTGTTAAATTACTGCAATTTTTAATTTTATAATAACTTGGAAAGCACCCTTCATAAAATGTTCTGTGTATTAATAATAATTAACTAATGTAGCTTAACTATTCTTCAGATTAAATAATAATTCTAATGCACAATAATACTTTAAAAAAATTCTTTTCACCACTTATAAATTCCTGAATCTTTCTGCAAGGTCCTATGAATTCTGCAATACTGCCTATGTGACAAACAGAGCATCATATTAGAAACAGGTTAATATTAGAACTACCAAACGCATCATATTCTTTTCTTTTACGATTACTGCAAACATGCAAGTGCTTTTGATGAAATTAATATTAACTTTTGTTGAGATAAAAACATAATTATATGTAACTATTTATTTTCATCGTATCATTTTAACTCTAATTATCTGTATATAGTAGAATATTTAGATATATGTACAATGTATATGTGACTCGTTATAAAATGTAACGAACAACTGATCAGTCTCGAGCGTGTTATATCGAGACGAAATTGTACGTATTGCAGGTCAGCAGTTCTACTGTTAGTAAACCTCGTCTTGACAAATTATATCAAGAATGAGACAAAAGGAATCGGGAGTGAAAAGATACATTAACAACAACAATAACGATATTTCTATACAACCCGTTTATTATAAGCTTGAATCATATATTAAATAGTATTCGTGTTAAATATATAACTCAAGTTTCAAGTATGTGTCTACATATCTTATATAGCTTCTTTCAAATGTTTGTGCTTACTCGCGCATAATCTGCAAACAAAAAAAGAAGAAGGAAGGAAACGACGAAGAAGATAGAAATAACAAAAAAAAAGGAAAAGAAAAATAATAATGCTATAGGGCTACAAGGAATTACAATCAGTGATCGTACGACTTGTTGCGGTAACATTGCTTTGTAAAACAAGGGGCATTCTCGCGTGAATGAAAGGAAATGGACACCGTCGCTATGAGAAAGCCACGTTCCTAACGATTATCTCTCTCATTCTCATTCACACATATTCTTGTTCTCTCTTCTTTTTACACACTCACGCTTTGTGCATCGCTAATGAGTTTTATTAACAGAAATTATCGTGATTCGATTGACATATACGTAACGTTAAGCGCAGAATCGACTGACGTCGCTTTCGCGATCTTTATCGCGATCACACGCACGATATTCGTCTACATCCATAATTGCAGCGGATCAAACGAACCGGGATGTTTCGAAAAAAGCTCTAAAAGTCGCTCATGAAGAGAATTATCGGATTTTCCTATTCTTTCTTCATAAAACGCATAGTCTGCCCTTCTTAGTTAAAATGTCTATCTACCATTACGATACACCTGAGAAAGCTAAAGTTTTATATCTTTTTGTTCTTTTCGTCTTTATTTTTCTTCATCCAATTTAAAATACCTAGTTATTATTCCGCAACAGTTTGCAGAATATACATATATTTTTACTCAAGAGGCAAAAAATATATTGATCTTCAAATATTTTAACATATGACACATGCATTGCAAAATCGACACAACTCGAACAAGTTTGGAAGTTTACAAAAAAAAATTATTAACTAAACACATAATGTTTAAGGAAACATTATGCAAAAAGACAAAAAGGACAGCAGACAATGGTTAAATATTATTTCTGCAATTTTCCACTCCTTGTCCGCGACATCTCTCGTTCATGATTTTGATGGTTTTCTAGCGCAAGACTGAATTATTTTAAGTTGTAATACTTTTGTAATACATGTGCGATATAGTAAAAGACGAATAAATGCTAGACAGAACATTTTAACTAAATGTACTGAACGCATTTTTAAGATTATCTTCGCTAAACCCCGACGATGAAATCGATCGGTTAATCAAATTGCGCTAAGAGGACAAATGCACGTTATGTATCTTCGTGGTGTAGAAAAGAAAGAACATTTCGGGTTGCAAATTACATCGTATGCTAGAAACGAGAGAAAATTTGTTGACGAGTTTAAGCGTAAATTATTTTTCAGTAGGATCTATTTTATCGTTTCGAAATATTTTTCGTTTGGTTTTGCTCTTATACTTTCTCTCTTGTTTTCTCTCACTCGCATTCGGTTCTCTCTTTCTCTTCTATACGTTGCTATCCATCGCGCTATTAACATTGACTACATAATATAATATTTCAATATACCTCTAGATAGTAACATATTTATCTAAGATATTTCACTAAGCAAACGCTCCGCTTACGTGTGCCGAATCGCGGTGGAGGAAAGTACATACTTGGGTTCGTCTCTTTAAGGGTCGTTCCACAAGCGTCGTCGCGGTTTGCGTCATCGATGGTCATTCTCGGCCTCGAATCGCGTGGAACGATTGCATCTTGCGTAAGGACTACGATCGATCAGTTCAACTCAATATTCGAAAGCTTAAAAATGCTACTTGAGATGAGCTTTTTGCATGTCAAACTGATCAACTTTCCCACAACTTTATGACTTTACTTTTTTTTATGAAATTCTCAACTTCATTGCAGAGATAAATAATTACATAGTATCCAATATGTTAAAAAATAAAAAATATTCTATTTTCATCAATATATTTATCTAGCGGAACATATATCGAAGTAATATTTTAAAAATAATGTTTATAGTCGGGATTTTTCTATGCATTTTATCCATAGAGTTGATCAGCATGAGTCAAATAATGAAACAAACGTTTCTTTATTGCAGAGTAATATCTAAACCTTTGTGGTATGAAATACGTATTACGGATATTTATAAAGATATAGATACCTTTAAATTCATTTCTCAATTGTGTATTAAGTCACTCAGCGAATTTAAACTGTTTTCAATATACTATATTCGAATTTATATAATTTATATAAAGATGTAATATAACTACGAAAAGCATATAATTCAAGTATAATTACAGTTGTAGAAACTTACCCCTGATATTTATTACTTGAAAATAAAATTGCATAATAAAAAATTGTGAACGATAGAGTTCAATGAAGAACAATCAGTATAAATATTTTAGATATCTCTAAATGTTTATAAATGTGTAAGAATGTTTGAAATTACATAAATGTTTTGCTGCTATTTTATACAACTTTAGTCTAATATTAAGTTGTGCTTTTTAGGAACATATTTCCACTCTTGATATTTTCAGTAAGTCTTTCAAACCATTTATTAGTTATGTAATATAATAATTCAACATATTTTTTTACAGATGGCAGTTAAATATTAAAGGAGGATGTAACATTAATACGAAAAGAAATAAAGAAGTTATAAAGACGAGGAAGGAATATAAGATAATGATATATATATATATAGCAGATAAAACACATGCAACAAATTTCATAAATATTTGTAAATAACATTGTAAATTGAACATTTACAACACACATACCACAAAGATTTAACCAGAAATTAAGCACTAAATTTTTTTTCAATTGCGAAGTTATAACGAAGCTCGAATTACATCTCGATAAAATTAAATTAGAATATTTTTGTTAGAATTGCCGACATGTTAATGTTGTGTTTGATAGTCCTGCATTGCAATGACGCGATATTCAATCCAACGAATCAAAATTCTACATTCAGTGGACGGATATACGAGCTAGAATTTCGTGTAGTTTTCGTCTAATTTTTGCGTGCGGAGTTTACAGCGTTCGGAAACGTTTCTTTCAATAGGAACGCTTTTTTCGTAGTTTGTAGTTCAGACTTCATCGCCGAAGAAAACTTGACTTCTCGACCGAGCATAAAGCGCAACGTTTGCGATATTGGTATTCTACGAACGAACACGTTTATCCTGTGAAATCTGTACAGGTAGAATCATCTTAACACTGGAATCTAGAATGTCTTGCACATTGCCTATGCATAACTAGTGCAGAAATATTTTCTATAATTAAATTTATTTTTAAATCGGTCGTGATGCTATCTTCTTTAATGCTATTACGCAGTACGATATCTTACTTGTGGACATTCCTAACGTATATGAACTTAATACAGAAGCATGATTTTATTTTACAATAATGCGGTTGCGTACTTAAAATTATCAATAATGAGATTTGATATTTAAAAATTTAATCAAAAAATTTAAATTCAATAGAAATCGGTTGTTTCTAATTTCAGAACATCAAAACTTCATTTTTGATATAAAGTACAGTAGAAATTCGCCTGAAATTGGACATTTCAAAATCCTACAAGTATATTCTTGGTAAAATTCTTAAAAGAAACATCTACAATACTTTCTTGTATAGCTTTAAAGAATCTACAATATACTTGAAAATTATTAGTCTGAAAGTGTTAATTTCCAATTTCAAAATATAAAACCAAATTTACTGTTTGTAAGGTGATATACGAAATGCTATTAGACGAGATGAGAAAAATAATTTATGGGTATTTGGCGGTAGGTTATAATGAACTTTATTACAACTTTACGAACATTCTGGATCCCAATGTCAAACTACTTTCACTGATGTTCTCCATTTCTTTCACGTTGGAGGCTCATTGTATACCCCACTGTAACCGAAACGTGCGTTCCTCCCATTAAACAGTAACTGTTTCTCAGTCACACGTATCGTTTTTTCGATAAGATTAGCTCCATCCCGTAATTACTTTATGAACACTTACGATTAGCTTCGTACATATTTACGCCAGTAGGTGAAGCTCGTTTTTCGCTGTTCTCCCTCAGAAGAAGGAAACCGGTGCCATCGGTGACTCTCGAGTATAGTAACACTGTAACGTCGACTGACTCTTCCATTTTGTACATACGTATTGCACTTAGTAAATGGCAGTTTCTATATATATTACATATTACACATAATATATAATCGAATGAAGAATCCTTGGACACGTCGCCTATTGATGTTAATCACGTAATTTAAGTAATAATTAAATAGCTTATTTTCAATCACGAAATTCATGTTCGTTAACCGTTTCTTTAGATTTTTATATTTTTGTCTGCATAAACAGATCTTATAGAAAATAATCTCAGATTTGAATTTCTAACAATATCAATCAATGGGTAGAAGTTACAGTAAGGTTCCGTATTTAAATCGAAAAAAAGTGAGACGTTATTGGTAATACAAGAAAGAAAAGTCATTCGACTTCAATAACCTGCAATATTCAAAGCGTAAAATTGTTATATAATATCCATTCTATAACAGTATGTACAACAAAATAAAAAGTTTATCGACTGGTTTTTGTACTAATGATGCAATCATAATTAATTCAAGTAAACTGAAGACACTTTTATCGGTTGATGTTCATGTTGCTAATATATGGTTTAAAATCAATTTTTATTTTTTTGCCGCAATATAACAAAAATTATTCGTATGAAACAAACTATTTAATATTATAATTTTTATTCATTATATTCCAGATATATGGTTACAAATAATTTAATTTCAGTTACTAATTTAAAGAACATCAAATTTTCTAATTATTGAAAAATAATAAATATTTCATGTACGACGATTGTTTACTATATTATAACCAACTCGTAATTATCTAAAGAATAAAACATTTTGGAACTACCTGATTACTTAAAATTGTTTAATGAAATTCTGAATAAAAATAAAAAATAATTAATAGACGAACACGGATTTTATTCTTTTTAATTATAACATCCAATCCAATCGCTTAATAATGAATAAATCTGAACTTAAAATGGTATAAGCATGCTTACGAGCATAAACTCAAAGTAGCAAAAATTATTGATCAGTCGTCGTTAGTGGTTTACCTCGTTTGTCACCCAGCCCCATAGCAAACGTGTTTTTCAGTCGAACGGGGTCTGCTATTGGTTTTATACATACACGCAAAGGTTACCCTAGACTTAATCATATTTGTTGATAAAATTGACTTTCTTCTTCACTACAGTACTCGAGATACCCTTAACATGTAGCCACCATGTACTTTACAGACTTTGAAAGCTATTTAATAGCGATCTTCGACGTTTCGAAGATCTGCTCTTGTATCGTTTGATCGTCGGACGATTAAAGTCTACTAAATTCACCTAAGCTCTTCAATAGTAAAAGACACTGATCTCGACTCACGCACTTCTTTTTAACCAGCCTACAAGATTATCGCAATCCTCGAGGAACATCGTACAGGACCCTCTAATTCGTCGGGCTGATACTGTCAAAAAATGCATACATTTCGGATGACAGTGATGGAAATTTATCTTAACCAAGTAACGTTGATACAATCGATAGGAATCTTCTTACGAATTATACGATTAAGGTTATTCGATCAAATATGCTCGATTTTCGAAGTACTCGTACATATTCGTATCTTTTACACTGATTTCTAGGAAAATTTGTTTAATATTTTACTAAAAGCATAAAATGCCCGTCTGTGAAGAACAGCGTCGGTGTATGATACTGTCAGTCCCGTTTATCTAAATAGCACATCGATCTAACGATTACTGTTTTGCAGACAAAAAAATACATAACAAAAAAGAAATAGAAAAGATGAAAGAAACGAAAAGGAAACGTCCACCTATCGAAAAGCACCAACGTGTTATCCATTCTGTTCCTCTATTGTAAGATGACGCGACAAATTTAAAAGAAGCCACGCAGAATAAGCTTTCGTCGTCGTGTCAACTTCGATTCCTAACCATCTGACTAAAAACTTTATCCTTTTTTTAGACATATCTACTTGTAGCATTTTACTTAACGTTAATTGTACCTATATCTTATACATAACCTATGTACTTATCTCTTTGCCTATATATATATATATATAGGCAAAGATTATATATATATATATATATATATATATATATATATAATTATACACATAATTATATATATTTTTTCCTTTTGTATACTATACATAACATTAGCAAACGTACAATATTCTATAGAATATGTTCAATATATTTTTATCCTTGTATAATATCATATACATGTATGATGTGTTCTATATATATATATATATATATATAACATTATATATATAATTACTGTTATATATATAAATATCATACATATATATCGCAACATAGAATTCGTAGCGATATCCGCGCACAGTTTCTCTTAAATATTTTAGTTACATATACAATAATATTGTGTGTCCTTCGTTTTCTCATATTCATGTATCATTGTATATTTATATTTACTTATTTATATATAATATACTTATATCTATATTTATTTATATATGTATAATATGCGCCTTCGTGCACATGAGGTTACTTCTATAGGGAAAGAGATCGTGTACGTACGGCAAAACGTCGGCAAAGACGTCTTGTCCATTCGTCGCTCATTTTATTATCTTAGCTGTCCGTCATTTTTCCCTTTTTTCCTTTCGGTTCTTACTTATTTGGAGCCACGCAAACGAATTACGAGTGATTTTGCATGTCTTCGTGATGAGACAAATAAACAAGAAATAAAAGAAAAACCGCAAAAAAGTGGAAAATGTGCAAGTGAATTTTTCGTTTACTCTGTTGAACTGGCCCAACGTGGTATATTATTCGCCGCTCGCGGATTCTACCGTTCGTCGCGGATTCGCAAAAATAAACTGGCGAACGGGAATCACGATCCAACGGCGCGTATATATTATATATATGTATATATATATACGAACTATACATATACACGAACACAAAAGAGAAGAAACGAAATCTCGTGGATTCGTCCATAGCGCCGATTTGTCTGCCGTGGGACGATTTGTGTAATGTCTGTGCGTATTACGGGCTATCGAGAGATCCGAGACGGAAGTCGAACGCCTTTGTGAGTTGCCGCTAGTTCGCAGCATGCGTATGTAGCGTCGAACGGAGGAGCACGCGACGATCTTCGTGCCACGTGACATGAGTTGCAGGTTGCAGGCGCAGGGTTCTCCTGGTCGTGCACACGCACTCGCGCGGAAGTCACGAGGAAGGAAACAAGAAGGATCTGGAGAAGCTGATCGGAATACTCCAGCGATCGAGAGAAGTCGACGGGATGTTGCTTGTTCACCGGTAGCTCGAATGGTGAAAAATTCCGGAAATCGTGCCGATTCGCGCGAAAGAATTTATCGTAGGCCAAGCTCTTCATTTTGATGCATACTTTTTGAAATAAAAAGACGGACTTCCAGAATATAAATGATCTTTTTCTCTCTCTTTCTTAAAAGATACATATACATATGTATCTTAGAATTCGTGCTGGAATATTTTATTTGATATAAATTTATCCCGAATAACAAATTTCGAGGTCACATTATACAGAAGCATTTACATTATACAAAAACATTGTGAGGCGAAGAGGTTTTGGGCAAGTAAAGCAATTATGTTTCCAAAAGAAGTTAAAAAGAAAATAATGAATTTAGATGCATTGATTAAATTCTAGAAATTGTCAGCTAGCAATAGTCTTAATTGCGAAATGTTTCTTTAGATTTAGTTTGTCTCAATCAATGATCAATTTTTGAGTAAATTAGAGTGTGCTCGCAAATATAGAATTTAAAGGCTCAAACCGTAAATTCTATGCTGATTCAATCTTCAAGTATAAGAAGAATTCCATCGACTCAACTTCCGGTTACATTTTCCTCACTGTAATGTAATACAATCGTTTTCCACCTATGCTACATTTTTGGATGACATCATGATTACGTTTCTCATCGTTACAAAACATTAAACTCTAACTATCGCATGGAAAATGTAACAGAAAACAGGAAAACCTTACGTATTTTTTTAATGAGAGGATCATAAGAACGATTAAAAGTATTTTATAATCGCATATTATCCAAACGCTAAAACGAAGAAATATCTGGGATCTAGGATTGCGAATCAGCAAAATCTCATGCTATTTGATGTTTGGAGTCTCGAATTTCTTGCTATGTTTCATTTCCACCTAATCGTTGCATGAAATAGTGGCAACGAAACGACATTGCCTGCTCCCCGATGTTGATCGCATTTACGGCGTTCTTTTCGCACCACAGTTGCACAGGCGTAAATCGGCATCTTTGAAGTACGTTTGATGGTATGGTACATATCTTGGTTGTGGTCCGGTATAATTATTTCTACATCTTATCACAAGTACTCGTCGATCCTCCAGCTCGTCCTCGACACATGGGATTTCTGTAACAAAAGAAAGTGATGATGCGTTAATTTTTTTTTTATTATGTACATTCTTATGTACAGTAGCTCACTAAAGTAATTAAACATTTATAGAAACATTTTATGAATGTACTACGCGTATTATACAAAATATTTTGAAACTTCATAGTTATTGAAATATGTAAGACTGTTATGGTTATATTAATAAAATTTGAAACATATTTGAAAATGTACATAACGTAGGATATTTATTGTGCTTGCATTTTATAGAAGTTACAAAAGTATTTAAGCAATCAATTATCCATTACATTAATAATCCTCAATATTCAGTGCAGGTAAAATATTTGATTTACAATTATTATTTAAAATAATTTTATCTGACCAATGTGTCTATGTTCAAATAATTTTGTCTTATGAATACGTGAACATTATAGTTTTTATCGTCTATTATAGTAATCGTATTAAAAGAGATCTGGTATTCTGTGAAATAATATCTGGAATGACTTCATTTGTGTAATTTCCGCTTATGATTGTACTAATTATACTCAATCATATTATAAATAGGTTTTCAATTATAGAGGGGAAAATAAATAAATATGTATCTATAATATACATTACAGTATTGTCATAGTAAATATGATATACAGGTAACAAGATGTTCAGATAAGGAGTATGCAAATAATAGAGGTTCTACAGTAATTATTATACAACATTATAAATATGGACTACAAGATTAGAGAATTCGATATAATAGTTATTATAGAACACCACTTACTGAAACGGAATTTTAGTTAATATCTGATTGAATGAACTCCTGCAGACTGTATCCATTTATCTGAACGTGAGTTCCTATTATATAAATGAAAATAGTGCAGAGAATCAATAACTATTATATGAATTGTTTGTTCCGCAATAGTTTCAGTTAAATGGAGTTATATTGTAATAATGATTTCGAAGATAATAATTTATTACGTGAAATATAGGATAGATAAATATTGAGCCAAAGCAGGAAAAAAATGTTATGACTCACTTAGGTATCATTAATAACAACAATTATTACAATAGTACAGTTATTTATTTTAGAATCAGTCAAAGTAACTAAATTAATTGAGACAGTCTCACAAATACTAAGGGAATTTTGGATTGGTAAAATGTGATTTGGTAAAATGATTAGTTATAAAATAATCTTTAATAACAGTGGGTACTTTCTGTTTATAATTATTCGTAAATATTTTGACACTTGTACGTGACAGTTTCTTTCGTATCTAATCTAACCTTATATGTGTGAAAGCAATATGTTTCTAACATGTTTGTTGCGAATTATCAACTTGAACCGGTCAGGTTCAACCGATCGGTTGATATCGCGAACCTTGAATGAATTAACGCTCAAGGTGGAGAAGGTTTAATATATCGAGTGCTAGGGTAGTTTGGCACTTTATTTGCACTTGTTGTATACAAACAGAGTTGGACGTTTTGATCACGACCGTTGTAAGATCCTGTTGAGACTGAAGAAGATGCAATTTTTCTCCCGCACGGTACGACGCTCTGATGATGACTGTCCCAATATGTTGTTGATACTCCCCTCAGCCGCTGAGTCTCCATCGTACATCGTCCTTTCCGTCCCTGGCTTTTCCCAGGTTCACCTGTACTCTCACCCCGCTGGGGGTAACCTTCCACATGCTATGTATATTTAAGTTATAATATTTTACCAAATGTCCTACTGGACAAATTGTAAAATTATAATAAATAATATAAAAAAAACCTGTACTCTCGGGGGTGCATATCCTTCGGTATTGCCAGAGTTTTTCCGAAACCCTGCGTCATCAGGTTTACCGCTCGGGAAGGCAGGCAATTCCGAATTTTCCAAAAAAGAGAGAGGTGCTGTCCGAGTCATAAACGGACTCCAAATCCCGAACAATGTTTTATGTGTAAAAATGTACACGCATGTATGCAAATGCAAAAGTATATAAAATATCAAAAGTAAAAGACATATTACTACATTTAGAAAATAAAACATTCTCTTATTTGAATTGCGATCCTTTATTTATATTTGAAGAATCATGAATCTGTATAAATAATCGTAGTATGATCATGATTATTGATAAAAATCAAATTAATTTATATTAACGGTGATTTTATATAAAAGTAAAAATTCATAATTCTTATCATTCGCTCTTGAAGTGTATATTTTTAAAATACTTGTTTTATTATATGAAAATAATGGATTTCTAATTTCTAGCGTAATAATTTTCCTATTTCTTTTGTTTCTTTCACTTGATATCGAGAGTCTAGCTAAAGATAAACTTTAAAAAGTTATTCGTCTGCAAATTTATTTTTACTTCTCTTAAATCGTCGAAATACTCGTATTTGAAGTAGATCTATAATTAGACAACTTCAAATCGATTAAGAGTACCACTTGAATAAATATACATAGTTTGTCAACTTTTGGCGCGAAATTATCAAAGAAATCTAAACTCGAACGATTTTAGAAAAATAAATGCTGCAATGATGATAAATACGTTAAAAATAGGTACTCCATTTTAAAATAAACTCGATTTACAACTGTAAACGGTAACAAGCTTATCTCATGGAAAACTTCTTGGTCGTTTATTTCAACCATTACGAGGGTATTGGTTAGGGAGTACAAAGTAAGATAAGCAGCAAAATATACAGGATGCATCACCTAACTCGAGTACCTTATATATTTCACTTATTATTAATGATAAGGAAAAATGTTAGACAAAGGCATTATTTGATTTGGAAGGGCAAATATGATAGTAATCATAAAATTTTTCTCAATATCACATTTTCCCAGATTACAAAGTCATTAATGTCTTTCTAAATGGGGCTATATATTTTTATTATTATGGCGTCATAGCTGAGATTAAGACCAATCCAAAAACCTATAATATCATGGCATTCATATGAGCACGAAAAATTCAGAGATGTTCGACAATAGCTAATAGGTATCAGCGAATAATGCCATGATTACGATGGAGAAATTAATGAAAAAGAACTCATTTCAACAAGTGTACAAAATGATGACCATCTAATTCAATATATTTCTGTGAACGATTAACATACGATCTTTGGCCATTCCTATAAATTGCTGACGAATATTAGCACACACACTTCTAATGTCTTCTCTCATATTTTCCGATGTTGTAGAAATATCATGATAAACTGTTTCGTCAATTACATTCCAAGGAGGGAAGTGTAGGTGCGTAAGATCAAACGAACATGCAGGCTATCGAAGCGTTGCATAAAGGCCGATCTAACGTTGAGGAAACTTTTCTTCTATTGAACGTCATTTTGAACTTTGTTGAAGTAAATTTTCCTTTACTGATCTTTCTATTACAGTTATTTTATTATTTGCAGCTATTATCAAACATTTCTAAATTTTTATTATTATAGGTCACTGAACTAGTCTTACCTCTTACCTCAACTAAGACATCGATGACTTTGAAGTCTCGAAAAATATGACCTTGAGAATAATTTCATGATTGCCAACATATATGCTCCTCGAAATCAAGTAATGTTTTTCCTCATTTTTCCTTGTTCGACATTTTTTTGTATTATCAATACAATAAGTGAAATATTTAAGATGTTTAAACAAGCAATTACGATTATTACAATATAAAAAGCTATTATTCGATAATAAGGCTATATCGGTCATATATTAATATGAACTCTTTTTCTTATTTCGGTGAGCTAAATTCATTCCAGTTATACCTATCCCTCATATTCAAGGAAACTCCCATATGAACATAGATCTTTTCAAATATTTTTACAATAGAATGTATAATTTGCCTTTTCTTCTATGAAAATTAACTGAAGAACCAATTACTAACATATGTATTTTTCCTTTCCTGTAGCTCAGCTATCCTGCATCGCAAGTCAGAGAAAACTCAGATTGCTATCAACATAGAGTTTAATCGCTCTTGAAACTTTTCCATATTTTGTTCAGGTTTATGCTATAATAAATGCTTTCTTGAAATTTTTGAGAAATTGAGCACTCCTTATAACAAGACATATTTAGTTTCTGCTAATTAAAAGAATGAATCATGAAAAAGCTGTCTATTATATCTCAATTATTTTATTCATCGAATTATTTGATTCTTTGCTTGTTGTTACGTAAAAAGAAATTCCGAAAAATTGTTCACACTTCTTTATGTTAAGTTGTATTAAGCGATATCTTTGTAACATTTTCAAATTTGTTCAAAATTGCAAAAAATGCAATTTGAGAAAAGTAGAAAGAAAAGTGGAGAGGAAAAATTTCTAAATATTTTATTTCTATGACTATGAGGTAAGTGTCGATATTAATCCAAAGTTTAAGAAAAAGTTTTGTTCCGTCGTTAATAACAAGCTACAGATCAATGTATGCTCCAACAAAATTCGTATTCTAAACTTGCTCATTCTTGACATCAGAAACTGACATTCTTGCTGAAATCTATTTCTATCTAAGAGCAAAATCTTTCTTTTCTGGATATATCGATCTTTTTTAATCACAAAGTAATGCTGACACGAAAAATGGTGTCAAAAATTGATTCAGAAGGAGAAGTGGAAACTATATATTATCGAAATGGTAGAAAATTGTTCTAATACGAATAAAAATAAAAACTTGATAGGGAACACTTGAATTATACATTTAAATGAACATGCAGAAGTTGATTTCATAGATTAGATTCAATAACTTGTTAGTAAGATAAATAGAAAAATAACATGTAATTGATTAATAAAGCTCTTTAAAATATATCTTCGTGAAAATATACTATCGCATAAAACTCTTTGGGTATTTATCATATTTTTTTCAAAATCTAAGTAAATTTAAATAATTGTAGAATTCACATCTTATATGACAAGGAAAGTAGCTGATGTATAACATGGTAATGTATTAAAAATTTTACTATATATATCATTTAGAATTCATAATTTATATCGAATATTAAAGTTTCGCTAAAAATAGGAAATACTTTAAAACGCAAGTACATATTGTAGGAAAAAGAGGAACTGCTTAAATACTTCTATAAATGAATTTATAATTTTTAATAACCCAATGAATATGGTCTTTTTATATAAAATATTTTTACGTTGAACTGCATTTATACAAATTACTTTCTAAGTAAACACAATTATGAGCAAAAGTTTTTCAAATTATAGACTCGATTATACGAATAAAGCAAAAATTCTCCAAAATTGTTTAGCAACTAGTGCATAAAATACAAATAGATTAACTATTCACCGCACGTGTATATGTAGATCTAATCAAACAAACAATGCATATACGAGAGAATCGTGCAGGACTGACTGGCAAACAGTACCGATCAAAACTACTTCTGACTTTTTTCACTAGATATTAGCACCTCTATTTGAATAAACAAATGAATATGACGATTCTGTGTAACATATTTCGAAGTCATATCGTTTATTCCATTGTTTTCGCTGTTCTGACACGTTAAATATACAGGTTGATATTTCGAGTTATTTAAAAGTTATTTTCTACAGCTGATATTTTGTTTCTCAGGTAAGTAAAAGATTTTCTTTCCCGTTATGTATACTGTATCTAATCTATTAAGTGTAATTATCAGTTCCAGTTTGCAATTTTCTTTGTATATTATATACATTATGATCTAAAAATGTTTTCAAATGTTTGTCGTCCAGTATTGACCATCCAACTGCCACCAAGTATAGACTAAATATTTTTTATCTGTAAGTTCAATCTGTTGGTAACTGAAATTAAATTAAAAGATGCTCATTTAATCTTCTACCTTTTCCCACAGAAAAATCTCCGAAATTCCAAAACAGAAAAAAGGAAAATGGACAGAAGAAGGCATGAATGCAGTTTTGAAACTACTTCTCGAAAATAAGATGATCCAGAAACAAACCATTGAGGCTTTCAATGTTTCAAAAACGATGAATGTGATGGCTAGGCACACATTTGAATGTATAGATCAAGAAAATATAAATTATTTTATTTGTGATATATGTAAAAATAAAATTTGAATAAAGATGTATATCCCAAGCTGTAAATGTTTCTTTTTTAACATTATTAATCATTTAGGTCGAAAAATCTACATACTTAAAATTAAAATGTCAATCTTTATTATTTAATTTCACAAAATTAATTTCCATAATTAAATAATTAAATTACATAATTCCAAATAATTAAGTTGTAATTGTACTACAAACTCATTTTTAAAATTTTGATATTTACCGACTAGTCCAAAACATAACAAAAAAACTTACAGCGGTCGGTACTGCACGATTCCTCCCCTAGTACTTAAAAGAAAATTAAAATCCCTTAAACAGTCCACATGATCTTAAAACATGTTCATTTTCTCAAAAGCTCTTATAGTATTTCGCAATGTAACCCTCTGTTAAAGACGTCTACTTCTACCTATTCCTTACCAAATCTAATGGATCATCCAATTCGCTCGCGTATTGCATGTTACAGCCGACGACAAAAGGACGATGGAAAAGTTGTCGAAATAGATGCAGCGTGTACGATCGACGAGCAGCTTCGTTTAGCGAGAAGCTGATGGACTGACGATGGAAGCAGGGTGGGAAGAACGAGCAGCAGTAGCAGCAGCAAGCAGAAGCCAGGAAAGGGAGACGAGACCCCGCTCGCGTTGCTGTCGTCGTCGTCGTCGACGTCCTAGCTGTGATTTACATGCAGCCCGGAGGCCGTTGTCGCGGTGGCTTTTACCGTTCTCTCCAGCTCTCTGCTCTTCCAGCTTTTAGTCGCCGGCTCCGTTCCTATGTGTGCATCGAACAGTTGTACGTACACGCAAGCAGGCTCTCTGGCCACCTCCGCGGATCGTCGAATCCAGGAATTGGGTTTCGCGTTGGCGCGTCATTATGTTGTTTATGAGCACGGGAACGTGGCGAGACAGCGAAGAAAAAGTGTCCACGGACGCACCGGGCAATATTTACCGGTCAAGCGACACAGTACCAAACCCGCGTTTCAGGATTTTTCCAACAGGACGAGTTTTATACGGCCGGCTGATCCACTTTGCTTTCGAACCACGACCAATCGCCGCGCCGCTTTGGCAGGCTACCAATGAAGAACTCGTCATGTGTGTGTTTCAGTTGTTGGAACCTAACTTACGATTTTTCCTCCTTTCGTTTACCTTCCTTCCTTTCTTTTTGAAATTTTGCTTTTTATCACCTTTTATCTTCGCCATTCTTTACGGTTTCATCTTCACGGTGTCTCTCCGTCGAACGTTTTAGTATTCGTTTCTTTTTTTTCCTTTTTTTCTTTTGTTTTATTCTAATAGACACGAAGGAGTACAAGAAGACCCTATAAAAACCCTATAACGCGAGATGTACACAATCTCATAAAAATATTTGAACGCTTCTAGATACTTTTTATGAATGTATCATGTGCATTATGTGAAACCTTTTTGAAATTTCATTAACACATTAGCACACGACTATCATAATTGCATTGATAAAGTTTTAAAAAGGCTTGAAAATTTATATAGAAATTATAAGATATGTTGTACAAGTACACATTTCCCAGAAGTTACAAAAGTATTTGAACAGTCGATTATCCATTACGTTAATAAACATCGATATTCGATGGGATCATATTTAACATTTATTGTACGTTTAAGATGGCTATTCATGCTGCATACTAATTTTTTATTATATATATGTCTGCAATAAATATCTTGTAATTTCTATATATATTTTCAGATTAGTTTCAAATTTTACCAATGATAGTCGTGTCTCATCGTAGTGCTAATGAAGTTTCAAAATGTCTTATAAAATACAGAGTGCGTCATGGGAAACAGACAATTTTGAAATGAACGTTACGAAGCAGACAGTGGGGGTAGATGCTTGAGTAGGAGGGTATTTAACGTGTCAGGCAATATCACTTCATTTGTTATTATGTCGCTGTGGACATTAAGAATCGAATGTTTGTATACGATAGTTTCGTAAAATGCGATGAGTCGGTTATTGAAACTCTTTCGTCGGCGTTTCAATATTGAGCGTCATGGAAACATTTCAAGTCACAATACCATCTCAAGGTGGGTAACATCTTTTCGAACAGGAGGAACAGTAATGAAAAAGAAACCACCTGGACTTGTCACAAACTGCAAGAACTCTGGAGAACGTGGGAAGAGTGAGAGAAGCCATCACAATGAGTCCAACTTGTTCTGCTCGACGACATGCTGCTGAATTAGGAATGAGCGAAAGCACAGTAAGGCGAATCCTACACAAAGATATGGGATTCCATCCTTACAAAACGATGGTCGTTTAGAAGTTAAACGAAGGGGATTTTGACAACGTTCAGTCTCCGCCGAGCTAATGTTCGAAATTATTGAAGAACATAAGGATGATGACCATCATGATGAGTGATGAAGCACATTTTACATTCAGTAAAGAAACAGAACTTCCGATACTGGGCTCCACAAAATCCTTGTGAAACATCGTTGCACAACCCGAAAGTGGCGGTTAGCTGTGCTATTGGTAAATTTGATATCATTGGCCCGTACTTTTTTGAGGAAAATGGAATCACCGCGACTGTAAACTCAGCTCGATACATCAATATGATCAACAATTTCTTGAAACCAGAACTATGGAGGGGAAGGATTAACAGACAATATGTGTAGTTTCGCAAGATGGGGCCACCGCTCATAATCAGGTTCCTTGGTCTCCTCGGTCACCTGATTTTTCGGTGTGTAACTTTTTTCTGTGAGATTACCTCAAGTCACGCGTATACGAAGGAAAGCCACGAACATTAGGAGAACTGAAGGACGCCATTCGTCAGCAACTAGGGATGATAAACGAAGAACTGTTGGGGAAGTAGCAGCGAACCTCCGGGAGCGAATACAAAGTTGCATTCACTAAAATGGTCACCACTTAAGTGACATAATTTTTCATACATAAATTCATCGTCTTTTTCCTCTGCAATCTTCATTTCTTTAAAAAGCATTTCATCCCCACTGTTATTTCTCAAATAGTGCCACACAAGGGCAGTAGGAATTTTTTTATCTCGTTATACGAGTATCCTATTGTAGGTACAGGTATAGTAGGTCGTTCTCGTGACTGGGCTAACGAGAGCGTGTGAGTTTTCATGAAGAGGCACAACACGATGAAAACGACGAGATACGCGCCGAGTGGTCTTGAAACTTGCGCAGCAGGTGAAAGGTAAAGGACTGGATTGCGTGGTGAGAAGCATTACAAACGATTACTCCTGTTTCTGCTGTTAACTCTCATGCATGCGGCATAATGCGTTATTAAACAGCTGTTTCGGGGAGTCTAATGGGAAGCTCGCGCAAATTGCTCGTTTGAATCGTGGATGCCTTTTGGTTATTCGTCTCTTGTCGTTCTTTCACGGAATAAATTGTATGGGCGTTGTAAACGGATTTTTATTGTTGATATTAACGTGTCTAGTTGAATGACTTATGTTGTATTTAACATGACTCATTCCCTGAGAAAAGCTTATTGTAGTATTTGTTTGAGTTTAAATTCAAAAAATTAAATTGATATATCATACTTCTTTATATTCAATGTTGCATACATGCAATATTGTACTTTTCTAAGTCATTAATTAGACGATTTATTAGTCAATAAGTCTTAAACGATAAATGTATTTGTATATGGTAAATTGGTTTTCAATTTTGATATATTATTTCTTCTTTACAAAACTACCCGAAAAAATATGTTTCTATTATTAATAATTAATAAAAAATAATTTTTATATACGAAAAATTACACAAAAAAAGCACTAGTTAATTAATTTTTGTGTAGTAAATTACATTTGCGTAATCTTAGTATTATAAAACGGTCGAGAACTATTTCATTCGCGTATTACTTTGTTCAGCAAGCTTCGATCTATTAAATGCTTTTCTGTGATAAAAAAAATCTTAAATGTGTGTAATTTATGTTATGTAATAACTATAATTATGTTGACTCCTTTTTGGTGTATGTAAAGTATTACATATTGTATAATATAATTTGTTAAATTTATTTTCAACTTTGTTTATTATTTACATATTCTTAAGTTTTGTTATAGATTGCTTAAATTCGTGCTTTTATTACATTTTGTACGCATAACTTCCTTTTCTATTTTAAATGTTAAATGTTCAAATGTTTATAATTTTTAAGAAACTCTATTTTACATACTTGATTCACCAAAGAGCAAGAGCAGTTTTCATTTGTTGAATGATTAAACCTATTTTATTAAATAGTATATATTATAAATTATTCATTCAAAAACAAGCACACAATTAATTTTTAAACACTCAAAAATTTTTAAACCATACAGTATACAATCGCGTTAAATTAACCTATTAAAATTATTATTCCCGGTAACAATATTATTCAATAAATCTCATTCGATTCTTTTTATAAAACTTCACACAATGTTATATAGAATTTTCGTATTTCAATCATATATACTAATTATACTGCACTACATTGAATATGTGGGCTTTATAATATACAATTACAACAATGCTAAAAAATAAAAAAGACAGTAACAGAAAATACAGTTCCTTTATTATCTCAGAACGTTCATTTCGCTAAATACAGATATGTCTCGTAATTTGCATTCAATGAGTGAAAACTCAGTTAAAAGTTATTCTTGTATCGTCACACTCAAGTTCCAAATCTCGGAGCACGTGCAGAAATCGTACGAACTAGCAACAACCCATGTACATAAATTTCATATATCATGGATTTATCATTAGTATAACTCTTCTAAAGTCGTTGACATCCCCTTGGTCCTACTTCGTAATTTTATGCTCGCGTTCCTTTCCCAGGCGCAAGCCAGTTTTATTCCCATCGCAGACTTTGAGTAGCGTCATTCAGGGTATTTGGACGAAGAAACGAGAAATGGCGGAGAAAACCAAAGGACAAATAGAAGCAAAGAGCAGAAAGTAAAAGTAATGGGTCACGACTTCGTTGAGATTTTGTGTCGAACCACTTTTCTGCTTGTTGAATTTGAGTCATTCGCCGACAATATAATTATGTACCATGCACTCTAACTATCAATGAGAATGACGGGGGACAATTGTTGGATATAGATTGAGCGTCTTAACGTAATGAATGAATTGCTAGGATTTAAGATTACTGAATTTACGTGCATGAACATTATTAAGTGGTTCGTGGATTTTTCTACTTCTGATGGTATTAACGTTGGGATTATAGTATATATTACCCTCAATTTTATATTTTGTTAGTATATCAATTTCCTAAATTCCAATTTTCTCATAGTTCAATCTTTCAATTTCCAATTCTCCCTTAATTCAGATCGTAATTTTTCTCACTTAAATTTACAATTAGTATTTGATTTTTACGTTCTGAATTTTCCTATCATTCAATCATTCAATTCCGAGTTTTTCCAAAACACAACTTTCCAAACCTACAATTTTCAATTTACCTAAATCTTCAGTTTCTAATATTTTCATTTTTTACAATCCACTTCCAAAATAAGTCATTATAAATTTCATTTCTCACGAAATTTCGCCTATATAAACTATATGTAAAAATACTGCATTAATTTTTTTACATTTTTGTGATCAATTTGTGTGATCAATATATTACTAACTGAACGAATTACTCTTGAAGTTATTCCTAGAAAAGATCTAAAAACCATGAATATTGTTCGGATTATCACAGTGATTTTAAGCTTATAAAACATGCTCGTAAAATAAAACATACAGACATTCGGTCTGTCCTTTCTATTTTACTTTCAATTAAATGTATACACGTGGAGTTATAATTTATGCTTGGAATTGTTGTACCATAATTGAATAGAAGGAAGATAAAGTATACGTGATATCGTTTATAAAATGTTCATGATAATTAATTTATTAATTGCTTATGGTATAATATTACCTCTTAGATTTACTTGATTTACTTAAGTAGTTTTCATTTAATATGTTGCATTTGCTATGACATGTATTTAAATTACTCATAAAAATGCAATATGAATTTTACTTTTAAAAAATTGATTTTTGTTTTATGGTTCAATGTTGATTAAGCATTACTAACTCCCCCCAGAGACTACTGCCAACTCTGCTAGTTTCAAATGCTTACGTTTTTAATACAATATATATTTTATTCTTATCATAGTTTGAAGAGTTTCATCTACAATTGACAATTACTGAATATGTATTTTCGACTACCTATCAAAGAGCCCTATAAATCCGAATAAAAAGAATAACTACAAACGTTCTAAACTAGTTATTCATCTCGATTAAAGATGGAAGCTTCAAAGTCGACAAACCTACACAAGATTCAACAGAATATATCGAGAGGATGCACGGACAAATATATTTTACGCTTAGAAATTCGATACAGATGAATTTAGATAGCAAAAGAGAAAAGAAGAAAATGGGGGTGGTAACTCTGTTAGCACTTCGCACAGCTAGTCATTCATACATACATACACAAAAGCTTGCGGCACTCTTCGCTCGGGGAATGAAAGATCGGACGTCGATGGTAAAACGTGCTTGCCTGGACTTGCTAATGGATTCCGCACTCTGATTTCACCTTCTTTTCTTTTTTCCCTTTTTTATCTTCTTCCTTTTTTATTTCGTGGTTCCTCTTAAATTCATGTACTTTCCATGCCTTTGTTCAGGTGCGCATACTTGGCGTTCTCGTGGAAAGCTATATACATAATTGAAGGACCTCTAGCGAACCCTTTAGCTTCCAACCTTTGCTACACCGCACTGAGAAAACCCGCTTATTGTGTATTTTATAACCGAACGTATTCGACTCTATTAAATTTGCGAGCAATTAAGCGTCCGTTTGAAAAAGGAATCGATATTTCCCGTTTAGTCGTTCTGTTCTACGAAAAAAGAGAAGAAGCGCGGAAATAAATTTAACACTATCCTTCGTTTATCATTTATAATATACAGAAATATCTTTGTAGAGTCCCTTTGATATTGAAGGTGCATTTTTTTATAGGATACATTATTCAAAAGAAATTATCGTTACTTTGTAATTGGTCAAAGAGCACTTTTTGAAATATTTTGGTATCGATGATGAATAATTGGTTCGGTACTGCGATTTCTTTTTAGCTGTATTGCTTGTTTTTAAAGCGATTTGGTTAATTTAGTGGAATTAAAAATATTGTAATTTTAATGTTTAGAATGCCTCATGTAATTAGTGTTAGCTGCACTTTTAAAAAGAATGTCATGAAAAAGTATGGTATGATGTAGAATGAACCTACCGGACTCAACTTCATATATTTTTATACGTGAAAAAAGATTCTAAATAAAGATAAAGATTCTAATAAATGTACTTTCTCTTAAAAATAGGATTCTAAATTTGATGCAATTTTTCACATGCTTAATTCTTTGCATTCTGAAAATTGTTGATGCGACCGATCATCAACCAAACACACTTCTACAGGGAATTTATTTAAAACTGAAAATTTTCTTTATTTAAATGCATACATATGTACAATAACCTTATTGTCTTTTAAATTTTTTATTAGTGGAAGTAGTGCAAAGGAATATTTGTTTGTTATTAGTATCAATGAACAGTATTAGTAAAATACGAAGTGTTGAAACAATAGTAAGATATATTTTTATACATTAAAATCATTAATTTAAAAGTTTTAAGTTTACTAAGATTACGAGATATTGAAACTGTAATAAATATTTGAATGATCCTTCGTTGAACCCAAGACACTTTTCCATCCTTTCCTTTTCATTATTAAGTATAAGGATTATATCCTTTTTTTGAAATATTTTATATTTGTAACAGAACACGTTGTTGAATATTTTGATATGTAGGAAACAAAGCTTCTGTTATTCTGTTATTAATTTCCATGACTCAATATTAGCTTAGTGAATAGTATCGTAATATTAATATTAAAATAGAATCGAATAATCATTAAACATTAAGATCATCATTAAACACG
Organism: Bombus sibiricus; assembly: GCA_014737505.1. NCBI lineage: Eukaryota > Metazoa > Arthropoda > Insecta > Hymenoptera > Apidae > Bombus > Bombus sibiricus. The sequence continues at coordinate 25,331 of JACXIM010000114.1, read as the reverse complement.
ATACTTTAAAACAATAAAAAATGCAAATATCTATGTAACATAAAATAAGTCAATCGTGATTTAAATAAATTTAAAATCAATCGTAACTTCAAATAAATTTTGATAAATACGTCCATCATAAACTAGCTGCCATTCCGATAATATCTAAGTTGTTAACTCCTTTTATGATGTAATTCGCGTGCAGAATATTGGTCATCTTCGAACAATATATTTTTATCCGTTCTTTCGATTAAGTAAGAAAGGCAATTCCATCCAACAACCTTCTTGTAATATCTCAAAGCAATTAACTGTCTTTGTATTTAGTAGTTAAACGATACGGAAGTATCGTTATTACGTTAATACCTTGGCTCCGCTGCTAATGCAATTTCCAGGTGGCAATTAGTCATTGATACCCTCTTTTTGGAACATTTATCGGATGCTTTCTACGACTAATCTTCTTAAATACTGTCATTTAACTGGCATGCTTTATAATTGACAGTTTGCAGTTACAATGAACAAATTATAGGTATATATAGTTCGGGTTGCCATATCATATTTCGCGACAGTGCTTTTTAATCGACCGGATTTCCACGCCAGATCGTAATAAATCTTATAATTTTTCTTTAATTTATATCAATTCAACATCAATTTGGAATGCGTTTACATCATTTGCAAATAAGTTCGTATTATTAGAGACTTGTAATAATAGCACCAGTGTTTCAGTAAGTTACTAACAAATTATCCCTTTTTCAAAGAAATAAGAAAGCTTTATAAAGTTCCTAATAATTAAGATTACAAATAAATATTCAGGACATTGCAAATAATATTCGTTACTGTTGATTCAGAAATACATAATTTTAAGAATGAAATTTAAATATTTACTGTGTGTGTAGACTCAAATATTTAACTTACTCTTGCATTTCACAATGTGTAATTTAAATTACAATTTTATATTTCTAGTTTGTTTTATTTTACGATTTCTTATTATAACAAAATTAATTTTGCTGGTTTTATTATTTACTTTTTCATAAAGCCATAGCAAAATTTCAAATGTTACAACTAATTAACTTTAATTAAAAACTTCAAACTTTGAAACCATTTTCATCCCTTTTGAATATTTCTAACTATTGCCATATCGTTTCATTTTTAATTATATCAAATTATGTAACTAGTTATTTGCTTCCTTCTTTTTGTAACTGTTTTTAATTATTTATATATATATATGTATTTACTTTTATTCCCATGCTAATACTACAAACAATCGATATTATTAAACTTCTGAGAATGTCCTAATCAATAAATAACCTATTTTAACTTACAATACAAATAATCTTATATCAAGTTATATCAAATATTATTAATATGTGGTTAGAAAAACTAAACGAATCAAAATAAGCAATGTACACTATTGAGAAAGCTAATCACATGTTATTCGATCTTCGTTAACCTACTAACCCATATCAATTAGATATTTCTTATCTATTTTATAAATTTCTAACTCTAATTCCGTATCTTAAACATTTATTTAGTATTCACGTCACTGAATTAGTACTAGGTCATTCTATAAGTATTACGACTTTTCTAAGAACTGAAAAAAAGAATTACATAGATAAAAGGTGGCATTATTCCTTTGATAGGATATTGAAGTTATAGAAATTATTTGATATGAGTTATTTAATATGCCTTCAAATCTAAGTATTATTGAATTATGTTATTGCCAGTAATTAGACTATTTAAAATCAACGTTAAAAGAAACATTCAATTCTGATGGAAGTTTTGATGGAACATTTAATATTCTCGTTCGCACTATATATATATAAAATTATGTAAATGAGAAACGAGTAATTTTGCAAATTATTAAAAGGCATAGAATTCAAACATTTCTTCAAAATTGAAGGACTTTTGAATGATGACAATAAAAATGTAGAACTAGAATTATAACAATAAAAGAAATATTATATCAATCCATAATTGCACTTTTGTGTGTTTGTTAAAAACATGTGATTCATAAAAATCATTTTACACAGATGAAATTAAAAAATCTACCATTAAAATAACAAAAAACTATACGTTTTTTTTGTTGTTTCACAATAACCAAAAGTATTTATGAGCTTATGAATTCATCTGATACATCACCTTTTCCGTCTTAATTTCCTATGAACAATTATATACATCAAACAAAATCAATTCATTTAGCAACATCTGAAGAAATTTTATTCCTTATACGCAATCAAAGAAGCCATCTTTTTTTTTAGAATAAATGTGTATTATGATTTTGAACTTTAGTACTGAAATATTTGATAAATTAAATATTTATTAAGCATAGAATAGAAAATACAAGTACAAATGGTCATGTAAATCTCTTTGTAACTTATAGTGAATGAGTCTTCAAAACTTATATACAGTAGTTCACAAAACTATTTGGGCACTTATTGTAGAAATTTTCTATATATTCGATGTGTTATATAAAACATTTTGAAATTTCATTAGCATTACGATGAGATACATCGTGATTGTATTGTTAAAATTTGAAATCAATCTGAAAATATAACATACTATATATGTATATTGGAAGTTACTTGAATTTATATAGTAATATAATATATTATTATATATTACATATAAGCTCGAAAACCTTCCAACCTCCACACCATCCGAGTAATATTACGAATTTCGGCTCGCAGAACGTGATATGATGCCTCCGATAGTGATAAGCCGGTTGATTTCTCGATAAGCAACATTTAATCTCCGTAAGTAAAATACAATAGCGTATTTGGCCACGACGCGACGCAACGAGTTTCATACACGGTCTCCGTACAATATCGCGCGTAGTCCAGTGTTCCGTTGGAGGTTCAGCATCGAGTTATTAAGCTGGCACCAGCGGCCATGTCCAATACTGGAAAAGTGGTAGAATTTAATTTAAAAAATAGGTTTGTCGGTGGCACCATCGCATAGAGCGCACAGTTTTTTATATTTTTAATTTCCAGCGGAGAACGTCGTTTCTATCTGTCACTGACATACCCTCCTCATCCCTGTTTTGAAATGAACGAAAAAAAGAGAGATAGTGGGAGAGGGGGGGAGAGAGAAAGGGTATCAGAGCTATTCTGTCGATGTATGATCTGGCCACTGATATATGGCGGTAACGTGAGCAAAAATGCGAGGCCGATTGAATTACATTGAGTTACGTGTCGTTACGCAACGTACCTATGGGCAGAGAGAAGCCTCGGCAAATTTATAGTACGACCTTTTGGTTACGTTTGATTTTGAAAAATCGTCGCCGTTCGAAATTACGATCCCACCCACGCCCCGCGCGTTTTGGCACGTGCGCGTCGACCATATTTATTTGCCCCACGTGTTCTCTCGGGGAACCACTTGCTGTCTCTCTCTTTCTTTCTTATTCTCTTTTTCCATCGTTCGGATCATATAATCTCTCTCTCTCTCTCTCTTTCTTTGTCGAACATGGACGCGGTGTTCCCGATTTTCGGATGCCCCCGCTTTCCGGCAAAATATGCGGCCCGTGGAAACGACGCTTTATAATATCATGGCTGACACTTATCGTTATGCATTCTTAAGTGATAAATCTCGAACGAGCCGCGGAAATGTTCGAAATTTCGGAGCGAACGCGCGGTCGTCGCGACGCGGATCTTCGATGGTTGCAACTCGGCCACGCGCTGATCTATATCTGCTCGTGAACGTGTACGTCTCGTGCATTTTCATTTCATTAAAAATACTGATATGTAATTGTAGCTTCAGTAAGACAAGAAATAGATATCTGTAAAATATTTTTGGATATATACATATTCATTCTCATTGTAACCGTTTATAACTTCAATCTTGGCGAAGATAAGAACAAATTTATTATGTTATAATATCATTTAATGTATGTATTCTTCATTAGGACATATCTAATAATAATTTGGTATATGTACTTTCGAAGTAAAACGTAATTGTTTATGTAATAACCCGCACAGATGATGTAAACTTTTAGACAAATAAAGAAGACAAAAAGAAAAATAAGATGAATATGAATAATCATCAAGATATCATTAAAACCATTAAGAAATCATTAATTATTTTATGCATCATTTATGAATAGTTCTATCAGATGGAATATCTCTTTCATAAGCATCACACATATCATTTAATTCTTTTCGAGAAAAGAAAAGTGTTAAATACAGAAAATGCATTCTATCATTAGTTTACAGATAATACAATTTTTCAATATTTAAGAAAATCAAAAGATCGTAATAAAAAATATCCAAGACGCATGAAAGGATAACTTTTTCAATATATAAAAAATATATAAAAAGTCGGCAGAAACTTTCTAGATAACTTAGAATTTCTTAATAGAAATGTATTTTTGGATACATTATTTCTTGTACATTCTTTTTCACTACAAAAAAAGTCTGAGAAACAGAAAATAGCGGAAATAGTACGGCGAAAATTATGTAAATTATGTCTTCTGAACTACAATACTAATGATTCGATATGTAAACTAGTTCTTTGATAACAAAAACGTCTTTGATAATAAAACTTTTGTTACTTTAATGTTATTAATAAGTGTTAATATGTTTAATGTTAATGTTGTTAATAAGTAATATTGAAATCTATATACATATTATTCTTCTTGCTATAAAAATTTCATCGATGATTCGTTTAATGCTGAAATGATATCTTTTTATTAATATAGTAATATTATGAGAAATGAGTTAAAATTCACTACGCATTATTAAGTTATATCCATATTTTCATATTAGAAATTTTTTCTTATTACATTGATAATAATATTGTGACGTACCCATTTCATTAAATTACATTAGGAAAAATAAATTTGTATCAAAATATGATTGGAATGATCAACGGTTATTAAAATCACATGTTCGCGAAAAAAATTCGTCCTACAACTCGAAGGCTGGGACCGGTTTTCCCAAACGTTATCTTCTACAGAGCAAAAATTCGCCTCCAGCTGCTAAGAAATGCTACTACCATCTCATTATACAATCATCTCCGTGCTTATCTATGGGAAAAATTTTCTTTAGTCCGTATTCTTATGTTGATTCTTCCGTATCTTATATTTGAGAAAAAATATACGCTTAGATTAATCAAGATTTTTATCGTTATCTTTTATTTTGCATCTATATTTCTATCAATATCTAATAAAGCATTGTAATTTCATATTTTATACATATCTAATTATTTTTGCTTTTTTATTCTTGTCGGAGTTAGATACATATTTAAGGAATACTTCATTTCCATAATTATTATGCACTATGTCTGAAACAGACCTGAAAGATTTGTAGATTATTAATTGCTAACAATTAAAACACATATTGAACATTAATATCCTCGGTAGGAACCTATTAATCCTCAGTAATAGAAAGAATGATTTAGTAACACTAGATACGTCTATTCTTAGAAACATACAAACGATTAGAGGTTCTAGAGAGAGAATAACTCTGATTGTGATTGACATGCATAACGCGATGAAGGGATGCATTAGACAAAGAATAGATCTGTACATAAGTCTACATCATTTATAGAAAATTTTAATAGTTAAAATAATCTGCCATATAATAAAGATAGTTTCTAATCCTTTCATTACAAATAATGATTGCTGCGATATCCATAAATATCTAAACTTTTCTTTTCTTTTATTTCTTCTTCTACTCTTAATTCCATTAAACTGGTCAAGTAGCCTTTGCTTTGATTTATTTCAATAATTATACGAATTTGAAAATGCAGGCATTATACTTGGGTATGCCGGAAAACATGTACAAAAAGTTCTTTTAGTTTATTCCACTAAGAACTAAAGTAAAAAAACGTAAATTATGTATTATCAAATATTGTTTTCTCGGGGTATAAAAACTTTAATAGAATAATGAACGTTTTACGAAAGCTTACTGCATAAACCAGAGATACAAAACAATGATGATTTACGACTTAAAAAAATATTGTTTATCATAATGCTATAAGTTACTCTTCAATTTATACAAACTTTAGAAGGCTATAGTAGCTAGGTAAAAAAATAGTAACGAAAAAAAATATTGAACAAGTCTTAGAAATTTCTTTTTAGAAGCATAATATTAAAAGACAAAATTTAGTAAGATAAATTGCTTACAAAAAATTCCGAATTAAATATTGCATTAACACAACATTGACCTTCAATGAATAAACAAGTACTTCATTGACTAAACTTCTTCCCTTGGACATTACCAGGAACAAGCGAGGAGAATTTTCCACCTAGATATCCTCGACCAGTAATGCAATTACCAAGCGATAAGAACATAAACTGCTCACCACCCAAAGTGGATTAAAAGGAAAGCGCTCGCTCGCTCGCTCGCGAGAGAGAGAGAGAGAGAGAGAAAGGGAGGATAAGAAACAACCATCGTCACCAAACGCCACTGTCCCGATCGTTTCAACCATATACACCTTCACCACGTACCTCTTAAACACATCGATTAATTCCCGCAGCCATACGAGTCACGCGAAAGCGAGCCGAAAAACCGGGATCGGTTGTTCCAGTAACTGTTACCCAGGGACTACCCTCTGAACTTACATATCGCACTATCCGCAAGTGCAAGGACAGTCAACGCCGAAGAAGAAAGAAGGAGTGCGATATCCCGACAATTGAAGATAGAAGGACGTGTGTGCGCGCCGACAAGGAAAGGGAAGAGGGAAAAGAAAGACGTGGAGGGTTAGTCGGTTTCTCTAGCTCAGATATGTGGATGCAGGATAGAAATATGTAAGTGTACATGTGCGCGTACTGCTGCTGGGTGAATAGGTAGGACGATATCTATGGGAGGGGTTGGCCACGTGGCGCCGCGGCGCGCCGTTCCGGCGCCGACGTCCCGCACACCCCGTGAGTTCAGTTTCACTTCAACCCCCAAGCGGCCCAACCAGACGACGGCCGGCTCTCTCGCCTCCAGGATTCGGCCTCGCTGCGAGACTAGGCTGCGTTTTGCGCCGATTGTATCGACCTTATTTCTTCCATATTGCCCTTCTTACTACAAATGTTCTATCTACCATTTTTCAAGATATCACTTATTTGCTGCAACAATAGCATACAGTGGCTTATGATATGAAAGTATTTGACCTGTTACCGTAGATAAATTTTATGTTATTGTACGTATTATGTAAAACAGCTTGAAATTTCATTAGTACTTGGAATGAGGCGCAACTGCGTGAATCTATTTGAAACCAATTTGAAAATGAATTAATTATAAAATATACATGAATAGCCATTTTAAGCATATAATAAGTGTTAAAGGTAATCCCACTGAATATTGGGGCTTATTAATATAATTGAAAATTGATTGTTTAAATCTTTTTATTTTAGTTCTGTGTGAAATTTTCTTCAAACATAATAAATTTTTTTATTTGTTAAATCAAAAATTGGACTGGAATATAAAAATTCGAACACCGCAACAAGGTACACTGGCAACTTGAAAATCATAGTGGGGTAAGTGATGAATTTAAGAACTTGGATGCAATCACGTATTTCAACCCCTTAAAGTACCATCCCTATATTTTCATAATTAATTGAGTTATAACTTTATTCTCTGCCGCGATACGTTTTCATGTCTTGAAAAGATATACAGTAGAACTCCGTTTATATGAACTTGTCGAAGGCAAATAGTTTATATACTCAATAGGAAACCATTCATCCTCCTCATCTATTACTTTTCATTCATATTGCAGAAATTTACATTCAGATAAACAAATTCAACAATCAGAAGTTCATTTAATCGTACACTGCATAAACTTTCGTTCAAATAAATGGAGTTCATGTAAACAGAGGTGTATTACAACGAACCTTTTATAACAATAATCGTGGAATACAATTATGCAAAAAATAGCAGTGGAATGACTTACAGTACCATTCTCAGCTCTTCAACCGCGATACATTCTACCATTCCGCGATACATTCGCTTTCTCGTCTGTCAGCGATTCGACGGACGACAGCGTTACGTCGAACGCCAAAGATCGTGACACTCGCCTATTTCTTCCTCTCCTTCTCTCTCCTTTTCTTTCTTCTTCCGAGACTTCATGGAAGATTCTTTGGGGGATGGTATAATCGGTATTGGTATCGTAACTAGTTGGTTGATACGATGAGATATATGTTTCGCAATGAGACTTGCTCGACCGAGAGAATGATTTCTTTGGATGTTAATGGGAGATTAGGATTGATGGAATTAAGGTAGTATGTCAAGAGCCAGACATGAGTCACGTGTGTTATTTTTCATATAAGAGAAATTTTAAAACTCAATACCTTGTCAACTTTGTCAATCACATATCACCAAAATTGTCTTTTTATTGAACTTGATTGTGAAGTACCTTTGAAAAATATTTACGTCAAAAATATTGGTTTCAACTCTCTTGAAAATATTGATTTTAAACATATTGGTTATCTATCATATTTTAGATATTATATATGTCGTTTCATGAAATTTTTCCGAAATTTCATGGATTTGTCATCTATTGCTAAAAAACTTTCAATCAAATAGATTATTTCTCTTTTTAAGTAATTTTATATTAAAGTTATATGAGAGTTCCCTTAGTTGCATTCATAAAAACATAAATATCCATAAACATCCACAGTTAGTTATAATATTCTAAATTTAACGAATGTATGTAGACTTTTGTAGCTGACTGTCATTTCACATTTAATATCTGGGCATCAGTCACTATAATTATCCGTTACTTCACAAAAATACACTTCCAAAATATACTATCTAGACGACAATGATTCGATTCGAGGACAACAACGATTCGATTCATCCGCGGATACGGAGGAACCAAGTTCTATGCAGTATGGCTTAACAAGGAAGACGGTACGGTTTCGAAGTGAACGAAACCGGCGACGGATCGGGCAGGTCGTGGAGTGGCCATCGAAGTGGTAGGTCGGGCTGAACGTCGACTGAAGCCACGAGTTTTCGTGGTCCGCCATCTTTATGGTTACGTCAGCATGTTTCAGTTGCCGGATCTGAAAGTTTTCGCCCGGCGACAAGATATTTCAAGTGGTCGCTCAGTCGCTATCGTCCCGCGCTGAAATATTGGACGGCTCTTTCTTGCAGCCGCATATTCTTCTACCACCACCTCTGTTTCCCTCCTACCATCGCATCTCCTCCACCTCTTCATCGGCAGCCTCTCTACATCCAGCACTAGCTGGAATAGCAGTGGAGCCAGCAGCATACCCTTCTAAGAACACCACCCACCGTCTTCGTCATCCACCGTCTCGGGCAACCTTCTTTTTCCTCTTCCACTTTCTTCTGCTTCTTTTCTTTTCTCCCCTCCTATCGTGCCGGGTTCGGGCGCCTTGCAGTAAGAACTTCAGAACTTATGAGTCGCGTATTAAGCACACCAAGCCGGGCCGTCGTTAACTACCCATGAATGAGTTACGCCCGGTCGACGCTAATTCTCAAATTGTCCAAAAAGAATGGCAAAGTGTCTATTAATCCGCGCAGCTTCGTGCTGAGATCGGAGGACAGTGGAGTGAGGAGTATGGAAGAGTTATGAGGGCCTTTTCCGGTTGGTGAGGATGAGCGGGAATGAGACAGCCGCGAGAGGAATAGGCGTTTCCGGTGAAAAACAACGAATTCGACTGAGAATCCTGCTTTCTGGAAATCTGGACGCCCAATGCTTTATTTCGATCATTCTTTTCCATGGTTCTCTCTGCTTAACTCCTATAATTGAGACTTTATGAGAAAGTGTCATCCTTCTACTAATTAAATTATTATGCAAGATTTTAGCTTCTTGTCTCCTCAATTCCATTGATGTATTCGTCGTATGTTTGATACATTTCTTAAAATGAAACCATAAATAAATTATATACATTATGCTTTAGTAATTAATAGTATGATATATAAAAGAGAAACTCCATCTTATTTACTTCGTCCATACAGATTGTATAATGATTTTATTTGAAATTTCCTTGACTAAAGAATATTCTAGTTTAGTATGTTTCTCCTATTCTATATCAGTTTCAACATTAAGCAGAATACATTAAAGAAATGTGTAAAGAAAAGCATTTATGTGACTCCAAGAGATTTGTATCGTTTTCCATATCTTCTTTCGTACGAAAATAGAATAATTATCAAATCAGAGATTCTTTTAATATAGGTATTATTCATACGTCTGATACCTTTTTCTAACGTGAAATTATATTTAAATTATACATCTTGAATTCTTAATAACCATCAGTGGTACTATTGCAATGTTATAAGTAGTGTTATATAATATACATATGTTATGTGTATAATATGGATAAGGAAAAAAACTATAATGTGTGTGTGTGTGTATATACAAAAGAAATTCCATCTGAATTATTTCGTTTATGTATGTTGTATAATGATTTAATTTGAATAGCTCTGATAAAATTATTTTGCAGTCTAATAGTTATTTCATTCTGTGCTTTTGGTTTCAATTTTAAGAAGAATGTAATAGAACATTAAGGAAAACGGTATTCGTGAGATTCTAAAAAGTTTGTATCACTTTTTAACGTTTCTATGCATGTTGAAATAGAGTACTTAATAAATTACGTCATTATAACATAATTCGTTATCGTTTCAATTGATAAACTTTAATCACGTACCATTTCACCATTCTTCTGACATGAAAAATTAAATACGTCACAAAACTTACAATCTCCATGTGGCGGAGAATATATTCAAAATTCACAGTTCTATATATAACGCAGAATGCCAAAAACATCACTCATAGTGACTCATAGTGACTCATGAAAGTATTCAGACACTTGCAGAAACCTTCTATGAATATATTGTGTATGTTATACGAAACATTTTGTAATTTCATTAACACTATAACCGTCTTGCGATGATGCTGTTGCAATGTTATTGTTTGTAATCATTGCAAATATAATTTTTGTATTCTTTATCTAATATTGAAAAATAATAGGACATTTAATTCTATTTGTTCAACTTCATGTTCTTTTTTATTTAACAATGATGTACTGTGTGTATGCATTAAAATTCTGATAGCTCTTGAAGATTAAAACAGCTATAATTTTGGAGAAATAGTGCCAAAAACATACATTTACGATACAAAATTAATTACAAAAATTTTCATTAAACCTTTTTAAAAAATTCCAAGTCGTACTAAGATTTTGCTTTACCCTCCTATAACTATTATTGTAGAATGGAATTTCGATCGCTTATGAGAAAAAGCAATTACAATTTAATTGAATGCATTCTTGTAGTGTTTGCAATAGGAACAAAGTAATGAAATAATTGTTCTGTAACGTCTATATGTATATGTTTTATTTTGGTTTCTAACTTCATCAGTATAATCATGATAGTCGTGATAATGAAATTTCAACATATTTTATATAGCGCATACAATGTACAGCGTGATCGACGTAACTCTTCCACTCTTAATTACTGCCTTATTTGTTACCATACAAACAAATGTTTTGAGAGAAAGTCATTGTATTTCAAGGGGAAAACTAGATTATGAGAATAAAAGTCATCAGAAGATCATATCTTCTGAGATTTTCATAATAGTGGCACTTAACATTTTTTCACACAACACTGTTCGGGAATTTCGAATAGAGATAGGAGCCGAGGCTAAAAAGAATTCCTTTCCGACGTTTCGTTAGCATTGTAGCTATTTTCTTCAAGGTTAAAGAGAACGTTACTATTAAAATATATATATAAAATATGATCTCGAGATGGTCTTCTCTCTCATAGTCTAATTTCCCCCTCAAAATGCAATAATTTTCTCTCAAAATATTTGTATTGTGACAAATAAAGGAGTAATTAAGGGTGGCAGAGCTAAGTTGGACATCCTGTATGCATAAAATTTTCTTATATAAGTGATCGAACGCTTTCGTGAATCACTGTATATTTAAAAATTAGGATATTAAACTTTCAAAACAGACATCGACACAATTTAGTTAAGCAGGTTGCCAATTATAAGTAATAAATCGTCAGTCTAACCTAACCCCAATAGAGAGGGCTGATCATGGATCTGCTGGAATATGAAAGAAGAGATACGATCAAACATTCATGAAGAGGAAGAAAGAGAAGGTAACGTCTCGAAAGAGCGCATAGGCTCGCTATTTGGCTACGGTGAACCGGTAGTGGCGCGACGACATTGGAGGACTAAAACTGTCAGCCTTGACAAATCTACGAGCGTCGCCCTGATAAATTCAATTAAATAATTATACCTCTTCTCGCAGCTTTCCCTTTGCCAGGAGCGCGCTCGCACGACACCAGAGCTACGTTCCTCTTGAGCCAAGCCGAGAGTCTTCGAGACGTCGGAGGGAACACGAGAGAAGCCATTTCTGAAGTTTATAGCCGTTCCTGGATCAACCGGGGCGGATGGGTAAGAAACGCGAAGGGCGGTTCGTCTTAATATAAAGCGAGTTGGTAAGTTTGGTGCAGCCAGCAGAGGCTAACTTATAATGCGATTTGTTTAATCGGCGCCAACTACTTTGTTCCGCCCAGCATTTTCCATCGTCCTTTCAAGAAGAACGAGCAGCTACGGCCTTTCTTCTTCTCGCTTCCTTCTTGCCAGAGACTCCTTCGACTTCTCCTCCCTTTCCCTTTTCGCCTCCCTCGTACACTGGCAATCCCCTGCCGCTACTGTATGCCGCTTCTCTCGAAACGATCCCGAGTATCGAACGACACCCCCTTCGGCTATCCTTTCTTCGACGGAGTCAAGGGTCGAATGCCACTTGGGCTACGTACACCTAAGTGTGAGCAACTTCCCCCCACTTTTCTGATATATCGAAAACCACGCTTGCGATTCTGCTACAAGGTTACTTGTTTCGAATCACGGATATGGATTTTTATGGTATATAGCAGAGATTGTAAACTTTAGTTAAGTTGATACGACAGTGGTGAATGATAGTTCAGGAATTTCTCTGCATAGGCTTGTTTTGAAATTCTTTGGAAAATATGTGGAAAAATATGTTTTGTGATTGTTTACTAGCAGATGTCAATTGTTGAATTTTGCATAAAATATTATGATATTTTAAAAATTTTGATTCAAATACTTAATCTTTCTATGTCCACATTACTTAAATACAACAAATATTTGTTTACAGTTTTTCTATGTATTACAAATTAATACAAACATTGTAGTAGTTAGAAATGTGGAATATAGAAATGGAATAAAATTTATCTATAGTTCATTATAATATACGTACATATGTTCTATTTTACAATTCCAAGTATGTCACCATATGCCAATCGAGAGAATGAGAGAATTAGATAGTTTGAACTTAAGAAATTGGAAAAATATTCAAGCTAATATCATAACTTGCTGTAACCGAAAAAACTTAATTCTTTTAAAACTGAATTTTTTCTAGCCTGTAATAGAAATTATTTTATATTTATTATTGTTAGTAAAAAGACATTTTTTAGATACTTTTGTAACGAAGGCATAATACACTAAAATTTGAGACCATGTTTGCCGGAAATAAATATATTTACGTCTAGTTAATCAACAATTTATTAAAGTATAATGTTGGGCATAAGCAACATTATGCGTCAAAGGGTCAACGTAAATTTCTTCTTAATTTTTTATCTTAAAGTATAAATTTCTAAAATCTAAAACTCTTTAACAATATAAAAGTTAGGTATCTTCTTATATACTTTAATGTACTCGAAGTAACGAGCATTAAGTATATACTTGCGTAACCAGAAAATACAAATGATCTTCAAGCAATTACCCATGATACAATATTAGAATCTAACGAAATTATTACTTCTCTGTTATAACATGGATTGTTATAATGGATACTATTGCAGTAGTTTTAGTGCCAGTATTTAATATTCTAAATGTACAATAAATATAAAGTAATATAAATGTAACAGATAAACTGGTATCAACGAGTACCTACATATAATAAATATAACAAGAGAACCAATAGCAACTGAGAGTATGCAACATAAGTACATTATGAATAATTTTCAGTGATATTACATTCGTGCAAAGAATGTGATTTGATGAATGATTAAATGAACGAAAATCATGCGAATATATTCAACGTTAAATGAAACCTGTTTAATTATAGTACCAAATAACATTTATCATACACTGCATATGAAGTTCGGTATCAATTAACAATAAATTACATTATTGTATAATCGCATCGGAATTTTCTACCTCGATTCTGTTAATTCGTAACTAAATACGAAATCCTTCACGGTGATTAAGCTTCTAACGTTCGCATGTATATTTATGACCCGTTTACAAATCAAGCTAGTCTCGTAAGTCAGTGGAATCATCCCTCTTTCTCTTCTTCCACATAGATCTACTCTTAGTCATTCCGCGTTCATCAGTCATTCTCCGACAAAGTTACACAGCTCCTATATTGTGGTAAAGAAGAGGATTCCACGAATGTATCGTTCGCGAAAAGAGGAGTCTTTTGTGTATAAGTTGTAATCGATGCTATTGAGATAATACTAGAATATCTTCGAAAATATTAAATATATACTTATAGGTATCTATACCATCGCCTATAATTACTTAAACGACACTAATAGGTAATAAATATTTCTTTAATAATTTAAATTTAAGACATATATAATTCCTAGAACTAATAATACAACCAAAGTAATGTTGATTGTAAAGAGTTTTATATGTTAACAATAGCAAGAAGCCCTTTTAATAGGAGTGGAATAAAGTATAAAATTATGTTGTCCGAATAATTATGTGAGCAACGCTGTATATATACAATATATTATATATATACTGCATGTAAAGAATAATTTATAGAACAAGAAATAAGAAAATATTCCAAATGCTTTACAATTAATATAACTGAGCTGTAAATATATTGGGTTGACAACTAAGTGTGTTCATACAAATATGTACCTCTGTAGTGTTGTTAGTAATAATATAATATAGTAAGTATATAATACTAAAAATGTAATAATAAAATAGTAAGTTGAAAGTATCTTCGAGAATGATTAATATAATATTATTTAAATATATGTAATAAATGGAGAAAAGAAAGTAGAAAAAGAGTATTAAAAGCGTGCATTTATTTAGTACTTTTTACTTTTATTATTTAGTTTAATGCTTAATATACATGTATATGAAACAATTTCTTTGCTTCGATGGAATTAATTTCAAGACAGCTTTATAATTTTAACTCTATTGCAACACATTGATCTTCACATAACGTATACGTATATATGATAATGTACATTATAACGTAAATATAATATATATAATTTTTAAGCAGATCTTTTAGTTTTGAATATTTTTCGAACTGTTTTATTAGTTTGAAATATTATTGAATTTTATTAAATACAAACAATGCTACCAGATCTCTCTAATTACAAGCGAATATTATATTGACACAGCCCCCTTTCTACTCATGAATCTTTTCCAAAGTCTTTTTCCAAAATCTGATATAATATTGTCATATAATATATGTATATATGTTAATGTATATATATATATATGTCGGAGATGAAAGGATACTGGAGCCTTTCCTTTGAAATTTTGGGAAAATCCTCTAATGCTTTAGCCTAGATTCTATTATAGCCGTAATTAAGCAATTGTTGTCATTCAATCCGATTGTATTTGTTCGAGATTTGTGATAATGGGATTGGGCTCGAGGCGACACAACTGGTCGCCGAACGTAGCCACGGTCACGAGATGGACGTTTTGCCTGACGGAGGTGTGGAGTGGTTGTATGGTTCTCCCTAGAAATGTGGTTGTGGCGGCATACGGCCTCGAGAACGGGCCTAGCCACGTGTGATTTTGCCTTGGAGGTGTCAATATAATGGGACTCACGTTGTATTAATAATCAAACTCCAGGCAGAAACTGCCTAGCAAGGGCGATTGGAACTTTTTCGATGCTTCCAACCAGTATATAACAAACGAACGCAATCGTAAAGAGAGGAAAATTTTCATCAGTCTATTATTCGTGCGATCGCCTTGGAAAGTTACATATCGAGCAGTATATACCGAGCGTCCCAGCAAATGTATTTTGTGCTTCAAAGTATTCTACGTATAGTAAAGAGTTATCCCGTTGACCGTGGATTCGTTATTGAACCCAAGAACATTGTCAATGGCATCTCGCGTGTCTGAACACCGCGGATATTTGTCAAATTTTGTAAAAAGTCATATTTATACCTGTAAATATAATCTCTGTTGTTATATAGCTAATTCAAATGAAGAGTTGTTACGCGCCCTCAATTCTAACGATAACCTGACATATATATGGAAAACAAAAGGAATGCCTTACATCCTTCCTTGTCTTTCATACGATAAGTTTTACAAACTAAGATAATATCTACTAAACTGATTTTTTAACATAAGCAGGTTAATAATTTTTTATGAAGAATCTCGAGATGTATCTCGACCTATGTATTAAAAAATATATAATTCCATTTAAAAAAACACCGATGACTTTGAAATCACGAACAATATACCGTGACAAAACATTTCTTATACCGTCTTCGGAACAGGTGGAAGTATTTCCAATTCGACATGTACATATACATATATCTTTTCTATCTCTTCTATGTATGAAACGGTTTAAAAAATCGGGATAATTCTTTTTGCATCTTGTAGCCCATGCTCTTCCGCTGATCCGGATATAAAACTTTTTTACTTTTGCTTTTTGTAAACTGCTTTGTTTTTTTAAAAATCCAATTTTTATATTTGTTCATCAATTAGGATTTGATTGAGCTATCGAAATAAAACCTTTTGCATCTTACAAGGGTAGTCCGCCAATCGCCCCGGTTTGTAAAATTCCTCCAATTTGATCATTGTTAACTATTGCTATTGCAAATTGTGGTTTACCAATTTCATTCACGTGTATTCAGTGATTGATCTGCAATTATTGGACTGATATCAAGATAATTCCAAAGCAGCAGTCTGGTAATATAGCCGCAATAATAATAATAAAGTAATAATAACAATTATTAATAATAGTAAATAATAGCAATACGCGTAACATTATAAAGCCTTCGACTCTTCAGAAATAGTTTAAGAAAACGACAACTGTTTATAACCAAGGATAACTCAACGACGCGCAATATTTTGGAATTCGCATACTTTTTTCCTTTCCTTAAACTGTGAGTGCTTTATTATTTTATTGCCTGCGAACCGTTAATCGATAATTAATACTCGAACGTCGCACGCGGTCATCCAAGGGCCTGTTGTTATCCTAGTGTGACCGATATGTAGAGGCTTCTACTTCTTTGAAACATGCACTCACGAATTACTTTTTCTCTTCACCGTTTCCAACTCAAGAAAATGCCAAATCAGGAAATTCGAATGTTAACCCTCAGCAATTTGCCCAACTTCAACCATTGTTCCTATCAACAGTCTGTAGTAGAACTTCATCAAGTAAACACGCATTTTTTTAACCAAGTATACGTATCTATTCTGATTTTGTCCGAAATGTCCTTAAGATTTAAAGAGACTTGATTCCATTAAGTTGCACTCGAGGCAGTCGGGTAAAATTTCGCGTGAACGATTTCTCACATTGCAACAGGCTTGAACTCGTTTGCGCCGTAGGAAACATTGTTCTGTGGATTTGTTTGCGAGTATAAGTATTAAGAATTGGAATAAATAACAAATAGATGGAAATAAATTACCGTCTTATTAATAAAAATGAAAACCATTATATGTTGATCCTGTAGTATTGATCGCTTTGCCAAAGAATGTGAAATAGAAAATTTTCTTGCCAAAAAAATATTACCGACTTCGAAATACTTTCTATTTATACCTTTTTATAATACCGAAGTAACTTCTATTTTATTTGTATCTTATTTAGACACATATGCAACAACGGTTAAGATTATTAATTCACTTATTAAACAGCATATTAAATATAATGCAACTATATCGAAGGCGGCACAAAATTAAAAATGCTGCTAATATTACAACCATTTTTCATTGTATAACATCAATAATTGCAATGATTGTGTTTTAAGCTAGTGACAATCTTATTACATATATAATTCCATTAACCTGTACGCTACCAATACATTGAGCGTAATTTGTATCTGCTCGGATATAAGCGGTGTTTTTCAATTTGGTCACTATTAAAACATGTTCTTGGTGATTTTGAAACCTGAATAATACAAGCATAAACAAATTGAAATTTTTTAGTATGGCGTTCAAGCATTGCCATACCAGAAGCATTTTACGACATTTCGTGCCGCTTTCGAGAAGGTTTCAATAGTTTACTATACTGTTCAGTAAGTATATATGTCTAAATAAAATACAAATAAAATGGAAATTATTATACACTTTTTAGCGCATTTCGAAATTGGTAATATTTTTTTGGCAAAAAATCTTTTATATTCAACATAATATTTACCTCTCCGAACCAACCGATTTGTTCTCTTGGCACATTTGCGTATCATTAAACGTAAAGATGATATCGCCGTGTAACAGCATTAGTTAAGAAACGCTGTATATATATATAAGTACTAAAATTTTGATATAATCCATCATGTTTATTGGAAACTATTAAAGTAAAATGTATTTAATTCTTGTTTTCATATTTAAAAAGTAATTCACTTCAATGGAACTTTTACATCGCTATATTTAAATTTTGTGATATTTATATTCAGAGATTCCTTATATTCCATATATCGCCTCATTCATTTGTGAAACATCGTTTGTAAATAATAAGGAAATCACCGTAAGATGAAGGAATAAGGATTAAAAGCCTAGCAAAGAAAGAAAATCTGAAAAAAATGAGTACCATGAAAAAGAAACCCTGCGGTTGTCACGCTGCCAAGCCAACTGAAACATTTATCATTCACAAACACCGTGAATCAAGAATCATTTCTTTCTTAACGACCTTTTGTAAAAAGCTAAGGCATAAGGTCACTTCAGGAAAATGTCGAATTTTGAATTCGTTTCTATCTTTACTTTGCATTCCCATGGAATATAATATCAATTTAGGATATACTTTCTTTAATCGGCCATTAACTGATTTTGTTAGAAATACCATACTCTAACAGGAATGGTTTGAATGAATCGTGGCGGATACAAGAAAGCAAAAGACATGAGCAGAAAAAAGAGAAAATGATGTAACTAGAAAATGTGCCAGGTCGAGACACAAACAAACAGGGATAGATCGTTGTTGCCATGACAGTCTTTTCAGGCGAGGGAGAGCGAATACATCGTCGCTGCTGTGGCTATTGATTCCAAAGATTCCTCGCCCTTTCATTTCCGACAATTACGCAACGATCTTGCTAATTTCGAGCTTCACGAAGCCTGACGCATTCACCGAAATGCGATAGTTCTCTTTCTCGCTTTTTTTTCTCTCTTTCTAATTACCTCCAAGAGACAGTAGTTCATTGTTCTGTTGGAACGACTGAAATCTTACAACTGCATTTTACATTTAGAAAAGAATGTAGTAATTCTATCGAAATTTTTCTCCCAATATTGTAAATCATAGATTTATAACAAAGTCAGTAGGAAGGTTATACATATTAGATATTTAGATTATGCAATATTCATTCTTTACACACATCGATTTGTTAAATAATTTATATATATATATAAATTATATTAATTGAATTATTATTTCCAAACGATATACGCTTATCTATGAGACAATTATTAATATCGGAAATAATTTCTAACCAAAGGCTTTTCAGGACCAACTTTTTCTAAGCTATTGAAAAAATGTTATTCTATCATTTTATTTTATCAATTTTAAGAATAAATAGACATATTTTTATAAAAAAAAACATAATGTACTAACATTTAACAAATCAGATTTAGCAATAAAAAATACATTTATCGTTTAATTAACGAATGACTTGTTTAACTATGAGTTAACTATTATTGTCTACAGAGAACATCTAACGTGTAAGGTCAGCGAAAAGTTAACAGATGTTTGTAAAAATATTTTATATTACATATACATTTATGTACGAACATAGGTATTAATTATACTATACATATATTAGAATTCATGTAGAATCTATCAAAAACTATTTCGACCCACATAACCTTTGAATTTATAAATCTTTTTATTATTTTTAATCTTTTTACACAAATATGAACTTACAATTTATGTACTTCATGATATCTAAATGCAACTTATAAAGATTAAACCATCTCAATCGAATTTAATGGGAAATAGATAGCACTACAAGCGATATGAAAACGTTGAGAGATAGTTGAATATTCTTAGGGAGAATAATGTGAAAGTTACTCGATCTGACGAGTAACTGACTACGCTTTAAGGACCTATGAGCTTGAATACCGTTTGAAAAGCTTTAAAAGTGAGTGAGTGGGTAAACAACCCCGGCGTTTGTTTACCCTTCTGAGAACGTGGACGAGAGCAGGTTGCTCAATGCCGGAACATCCGTTGATACTTTCGTCTCCCATGACCTATCCCATTTCATTCTCTTCTCGATCTCTCGAGTATTCTCTTCAAAACTCTCCCACTTGCGCTACGTCACTGGAATCCGTCGTATTCTTTAGTTCATGCAATTATACAGACAAATCATCGACTAACAGCGTTCGTTATTCGGTTAAATATTTCCAGATATGAAAATTAATCGAATATGAGAAAGCGAGTAACATGTTTGTCTTTTACGTTTTCTAAAACTAATTTTGTTGTCGTAAGAAGTGATTGATTATTGTTTTATTATTATTGTTCGATTATTGACAATTTAAACTTTTATGTATCTATTTTCTTTTTTTATTATATACAGTATCTAGCCATCAAACTACGACCACCTACAATTTGAAGTATTTTTCAAGCAAAGGTAATAATTTCTCTTTCTTTCCATTGCTTTCATTGCAGCTCATATACATGGTGACCCATTTGAACTGATACACGAAATTATTTTCTAAACTATTCGTTAATATAAAAAAATGTTTCAATACAAATTTACCTTATTTCAAGGAGAATATCTCATGATGGTCGCAAAACTTACCTAAATGGACGTGCTTTAGAAATTTCAAGATGACCTTTATTTTACGTCTTTTTATACACCATTCGATGCTCTTTTTAATTCTCCAAAAAAAGGTACTAAGGTATTTGGGTCGAAAAACAATTAGTTTAGAAGATACTTTAACTTTAATGTTGTAAAACTTATCGTATAAAGGACAAAGCAGGACAGGGAAAGACAACGCAGTACTTTCATATGAGAAATTTTACGACATTTAAAGTTAAAATAAATACCTTAATTACCAAGTACTTACCAAGTAATTACCAATACTCTTTTGTATAGAATGTACATAATTAAAAAGTGCATTGAATAGTGTTGCGTGCGAAACGCTCAACTTGAATAGGAGGAACTATCCTGATGAGGATATACAATGGCTGTCTGGTCATAAGTGCAGCATCACGAATCACCCTAAGAA
Organism: Bombus sibiricus; assembly: GCA_014737505.1. Lineage (NCBI taxonomy): Eukaryota > Metazoa > Arthropoda > Insecta > Hymenoptera > Apidae > Bombus > Bombus sibiricus. Next base: position 4,022 of record JACXIM010000114.1, on the reverse strand, counting down.
AAGTCCCTTTATTAACAATTTTTGACACTCTACTAACACTCCGGACACAATAATCACCGCGATAGGTGGTGGAGCTATAATACAATAGTCGAAATTGGGAGGCGATGGAGCGATAAAACAGTTAATCATTAGCGATTGACAAAGGCGATAAGCGCGTGTTGCTCGTTCGACATCTCGCGAGAGAAGAAGAAAAAGAAAAGAGAGAAGAACAAAAGAAGATCGTAAGAAGGCTCGTTTAACAATCACAACGATCAACAGCGGCTATGTCGCGACACTCGCTCAGCGCTGTATCTAGTCGCTACGCAACCGCGACCACGATCCACGCAATTCGAGCACGACAAGTTGGATTTTGGTTCGACTTCTTAACAAATAGTATATAAAAAAATATACAGTTCCATTTAAAAAGACAAAGGACGCTTTGAAATTTCGAAGGCACGTTCACCTAAATAAGATTTATGACTATCACAAGATTCTACCTATCATCTTATCTATCATTTTATCAGAACAACAGTACAACAAGTTAAAGTACCAAAGTTGCTTTATTTGATATTATTTATTTCTATTTCGATGTAAATTGGAAATTAGATGATAAAATATTTTGCTTATCGAATTTCAGATATTAAATGCACATCAAAGAATTGTCGTTCTAGGTATTACGGCGGTTCAATTGAATTTTATCAAATTTATTCATTTTATCATTACTGATACAGTTATGTCACACGCAATCACGTGCAATCTTAACGTATTTGAAATTTTCACTTCCTTAATATTATGATAATAAATCTAATTATCTTACTTAAAAATTATTTTACTATTTTATCTAAAAAAAACCCATATCAAAATTAAATCATATATAAGTATTATAAAATGTAAACCGAAAGTTCGTCCAAAGCCGAAAGGCACGGACTAAATAAATATAATAATAATAATAATAAGTATTATAAAAAAATAAACAAGGAAAAATTATGATATAAAAATTATTCTTGCTTCTATGACGTTCTGATAATTTTCATTTATTACGGACTCTGACATAAAAGTCAACTCCAATTTTTTCCTCAAACCTTTACCTTAAATCATATACCTAAGATGGAATTTGAATCCATCGTAAATACATTTGAATTACAAAATTATACCTCTAGCCTCGAATATGGTATCCAAATACCATCCATTCGAATTTCAAAACAGTAAAGTATCTGTCTCACGATATTTAACCTTTTCGCATCTATGGACGAGATATGTATCTCACAGCGCGATATCGTTTATGCAATGCTTTGGACGCTATATCTCGCTTCTGTTTTTATTATGAGACGAGATATCTTTTTCAAAGACTCTGGTACAAAATTAATTTCCCGATATATAGGATATAATAATATAGGATATAATAAGTTAAGTTAAGTTAAGTATACAAGATAGTTAGTAATATAGAAACGTAAAAGTTATACTTCTGTTTTGCTTTTCTTCTAAATACATACATATATATGTATGAAGTAACATTCAGTACCAAATATGAAGAAGTAAATATACGAAATATTTCGTCCAAAATATTATGCGAGCGATATCTTATCAGTAGTACCTACTATTTTTTGAAGATAACGAATAACACTAGTAATACTAAATAGTAGGAAATAACAAAATAACATAAATAACGCAAGAAACATTATATACATACTTTTGTAGCTGTTGCAGCTTCAAAGAAACTAATTATATATTAATATCAATATGTCTGACTTATAAGTATCTCATTAATTAATTTTATTCTAATTTTGAGGGCTGTATTTCAAAATAACTGCATGGTTAATAAGAACGGAGCAATGGCCATTTGTACATACTGGGAATTTTTTACCAAACTGAAGAATTTAATTCCATTTATTAACAAATTGTGAATTTTTATGTATATATTGAAAATTTATATATGCTAGGATGTACGTAATACGTAAAAATATATCCAGTACTCAAAGTATAGTACTCGGTATAATATTTGATAGGTGAAGCAAGTTTCTGTTTAAATTCCATTTCTGCAATCACATTCATAAAACTTTAAATTTGCATAAATATGCGCACTCTACCTACTACATTTTAAAATCAACAGGGCATATTATCCAGTAATAGCGTGTCCATAGATGTAAAGAGTTTAAGCAGTGCGGCCCGAAAGAGTCTCGAGTAAGCCGTTCGAGATAGTGCTATAAATTTCACATGTGAAATACAATTACTAATATTTATTTATAATTAAAAGTTTAAAGTATGTATTTCTTAGATCTAATACCAGAAGTGCGGAAAACCTCGAACATAAAGTAATAATTATTTTCATTCTGAATTCTTTGTTATTTTATTACACTGTTAAAGAGTTAACAATGAAAATTCTAATTCCCGAAGCAACTTATGCACACAACTAACCTAATTTTCTAATTTATCTATTTTCGCGGTTAAAAAGCAACAACTCTTATCATTTACTGTCTATTTTGAATATGTATGGTATATATGTATCGCGTACAGACAAATTTGAGAAACAGACTGATCAGTTTGGAAACAATCGCAGTAATAATTAGTCTCTGACTAGAAAACACACTTATTAACGAATCGTTCCGTCAACGTGTAGTTGCGCAGGAATCTGGTGAGAGAGCGACGACGACGGCGACAACATCGCGCAAGACGGCGTCGTTAAGGGGACAAGAGGAAGTGTCGCTTAGGTGGCTACCAAGCCAATGTAATTATTTCAAGGCCACTGAATACGCGATCGAGCAAACCCCTCGCATCGGATCATACTGCTCCAGTGATCTTGAGGCGTCACTAATCTCCGATCCTTTCTAGGAAGACACATAGAACCGCCTCGTACGCGTTCCCCGTCGATAATCGTTCATGCAAGCACTGGTAGCGACAAGGGTGCGCATCGTCGAGAGGCAGAGTAATACCGATTTGCCTGGGGAGAGAGTAGCAGAGACACGAGACGAGGCAACAGAATGCGATTCGCGTCGGAATGAGGAAGTGCGCTTTCACGCACCGGTTTCGAGGAATTAACCACCCGAAGATCGCCTGGTCGCGTGATCGTCGCGATCGATTGATAAGCTCGCCTAACGGATCACCCGCACCGACAAGCTATCGATAAGGACAGAAGAGATAAATTTCTTTAGCTGCCTGAGCTTCCTGTTCGCTCTACTCGCTCTCTTTTACGTTTCGCTGCACCTGATACGACGTGATAAAGATCGGACGAAAATTACGCTACGCTACGGTTCGTCTTGAGCGTTTTAACCCTCTATAATACTGTTATATTTCTTTTTAATTTTATTCTCTTTGCAGATCGTTGTATGCAGCCAAAATCACTATTTAACACTTTCTCATGAGGATCACTCAAGCATATTTATATGCTTGTTTATATATGTATATCAGTGCTTTATATAAAATCTTGAAAACAACAAATATCTTTTTCTTTCCATATACGTACACCTCCGTCCATAAGTATTACATAAGACTGTTTATGGAAAATGAGATAAATCTAAGAAAATATTAGGAATTTATTAAAATCTTTATGATTATTAAATCATTTGAAACCGTTGGCTATAAGGATTCTATGTATGTATATGTATATTCTACGTTATAATAGGAATCTCATAAATAATTAAAATAATTTTTATCTATATTTTTTTCATGGACTCTGTTCCACTTGATTTTGTCATTTGTATTATCAGATATTTCATTGAATTTGTTCTTCTTCGGTCTTATTTATTTTATAAATGTTTCCATGAAACACACTCAAATTTTTGCAGACTTTACTAAATTTCTTACCTACAGAATTTATTTAAAAACCTCCCAAAATATAAGCTTTATGTTTCAATATACACTACCGCTCAAAAGTATCCGGACACTTGCTTTTGTTCTATAAAACATAGTTTAACTTTGTACGAAAGGTATTTAGAACGGTTATATCAATTGTAATTATTATTGTTATCTTTTTTGAGGTATCATAGCATAAAATAATTAATTTTTATGTACAAATTATATAATGAGTATGCAGAAATAATATTCCT